>PVIY010001496.1:114962-144029 GCA_004026745.1 Myrmecophaga tridactyla
TTGCTTACTTCATGTGTTCAGTGCCTACTATGGCATAATCTTAGAGAAATGAGTAGGGTACTTAGGATACTGGGTTTTTGTGAATAAGGGACACAAAAATATAAAAAGGGAAGTTCCAAGGAGATGCAGTCCAGGAGTGGTTGGACAAAGGCTTGGAAGAAGGCCAAATGAGTTGTTAACCTGTGTGAAGTTCAAAGGAAACTTTAGGAAAACATGTTTATTGGACAGTATCTTTAAACATGTTTGTTTACTTAGCGCATAGAGTTGAGATGAAAAAGAGCTTAAGGATTTTAAAGAAATAGATGCAAATTACTATTCTGCTTTAATTGTAAACGATTTAGAAGAATTATCTGGATAAGTATATGTGATCTAGGGAACTGTTTTTGAGTCAATTAAATGGTATATGCTTGTGCGATAAATGAAGAAATCTCATAAAATATTATTTTATGATTTGTAAAGAACAATTATTCATATTAATATTGTGAGTTTGAATTTTAAGGTAAGAGTTTAAATTTCATTATGCTCCCTGAAAAGAATTTTGGAAAAATGCAGGATAAAAATAATAAGGATGACTTTAAAAACAAAATCTAGTACTTACTTTGCCCCTAGGACACTCATGAGAAGAGCATATTTATCTTCAAACTACACATTGAAGTATTTATGAATACCTATTATGTACCAGGAACTATTTGAGGTGCTAAAGAACTAGGAATGAACAAAATGGACTAAGTTCCTGGCCCCATAGGCCTTATATTTTGTGGCCGTTAAGAAACAAGATATGATAAATAAATATGTAGTATGTCAGATGATAAGCATTGGTGGGAAAAAATAGCAGAGACTGCTGTTTGGGTTGCCATTTATATAAGGTGATCATTGAAGAAGAACTCACAGGTAAGGGTTCTTCAGGAAGTCAGGAGACAAGCCATATGGAAACCTGGGAGAAAAGCATTCCAGACAAAGGGAAGTGAGTGTGAAAATTTTGAGGCAAGAGAAAACTTGGTCTGTTTGAGGAACACAAAAATTTGTTGAATGAGTTGTTGGACATATATAGAAAATACACGGCAGGCCTGCATCTTAATTTTGTTATTAGGGCATGGGTGAAATGGAATTCCTTAGGGAAATGCTATCCTGATTCTATCTAGGTCTTTTTGTTTATTTATGGACCTAGTTCTTTGTTACCCACTGATTTTCTTAGCAGAGTAGTTACCATTTTTATGTACTTTCCAAGTGTTGGATATAGTGCTAAGTGATTTATATATATATAGTAATGATTTTCTCAGTCTTAGAGTTTGAAATCCATCGAAGTTAAGTTGCCCACTTCAAACAGCTGAGTGAGTGACAAAGAATTAGAAGTTTGATTCTAAAGAATGACTCCCTATCCTATGCTGATTCACTGAAACTCAGACTGAACTTGCAATTTTCTTGAATTTCGGGTCATGTACAAATTGATAATGATATCCCAGTGTCTACAATGGCTAAAAATCTAGACTTTAGATAATTTTCATTAATTTCTATAGATATATGTTACCTAGATTACATTCTTTGGAGCCCTATTCCAAAAGATTTTAACCATTTTCATGTGGAAAAAAAATGGTTCCATGGTCAAATAATTTTTAGAAACATTAGTTTTAACAAAGGTCAGCAGACTACTTTAATGCAGGGCTTCCTAGTCTTTAAAATGCAAATATACATTGAACACATCATTATGGGAATGACTTTATTGTTTTTCATATTATTTTGCCATGGAAGGACTGTTTATGAAACATTAATAGCTCAATGAATCAGTTTACATCTAGCACATTTTATGAAATGATGCTTAGTTATTTCAGGTCCTGTGAGCTACTACCTACGTCATTTCACTGCAGGGGTTTACTGTGCTTCAGTAGGAATGAGCTCTGCTTTTGCTAACAGCAAAATTCTTTCTTATGCTTCTTTGCTTTGAAAGAATTCCTAAAACATTTTGAATTTAGGTGGGAAAATCATAACATCCAGAATGAGTGACATCTAGAAGCTTTCCCGGAAATATTTAGAAATCCTTTGATGCTGAGTTTTAGGTTACGCTTACAAATAACCATCTCTCTCAGTCCTGCTTGTCCATTTTCAGTAGCTGGCAATAAAGAGAAGACAAAAATCTGTCCACATTATTTCTTTCTCTTGACTATTTGTGTTATATTTAGGTCTCCTCTATCTGATTGGATAATCATTGATGAACTTCAAATAGGGCTATTTTCTTAGTTCTGTATGGAACATGTCACAATTTACATTGATAGCAAACACTGTTATTATATCTTTGGTTTGCAAATGAGCCTCCTGTTCATTAGTGGAATCTAGTTGGAATTTAAGGTCTGACTCACTTTGGTGTAATTTAACAATGTAAGAAAGGAATATACTGGAGAAATTTCCAAACTTCAGCTACACCCAACCTTGGCTTTATACTCTCTGGATGTCCCAGATGGCTTGGGAAGTCTTAGTTTCAAAAACAACTTTTCACCCTGCAGTATTTTTCCAAACATAAGGTCAGCAAGACATAAGATGGTGCCCTGAATCAATGCTCCATTTATTTCCATTCTGTGATAATTTTTCTACAAGTTAAAATAGGTTCCTTGGAAATAATTTCCTTTAGTTGGAGCAAGTTGGCTCACTGTTGCTGGACAAATTTTATTTTATTTTCCCAGGCTCTTGTTTAGTAAGCGTGGCAGCTTCTACTACCCCTTATTTTTCTCCGGTGCTACTGTGATATAATGTCCTATGGACTCACATTAAGAACCAAGAAGACCTCAGTGATACCTGGGCAAAATTTACTGGACCCCAGGGGATCTAGAGTGATTTCCACAGAACTTGCTGTTGGCAGGTTTCAGGTAGTAGCCCCTTTGGTCCTACTGGCCAAAGCTCTCTTTGGCAATAGTTTCCAGCAGATCAGCTGACATCTTAATCCATCCAGTGGTGGAGGGCTACAGTGCTACAGAACCGCACAATTTTTTTTTTTGAAAAAATTCCTCCAAGTCTCCTGAAGTTGTATTAGCAAGTTAAGTTTTTGCCCAGTTCCTCCTCCTGTCTTCCCACTCAATTTCCATAAGTTCATAAAATTATAGAATTTTCGACCAGAAAAAAACATTACTAAGTGCAACCCCTCATTTTATAGTTCAAAAATCTAGGGCCCAGAAAGATACTCTGATTGCTCAATTTTACATAGTAAATCAGTGTTAAAATCAAGATTGGAAGGAAATTTTACTGCCACCTGAGTCTTAGGCCATCTCAATCAGTTTTATTTGTCTTAAAATGTTTCATGTATGAACTCTACAACAAGAGACCACATTACATAGCTCTTTGAGTATAAACAAAGGTAAACAACCACATTGTTTGAGAAAGGGCCACATTAAGCATGAGAAAGGGATATATTGGAGGGATACTAGATGGCTCAGAGAATTAAAGAAAGATCTGAAATACCAGGTTGTGTTAGTTTGCAAGCTGCCAGAATGTGATATACCAGAACTGGAACAGCTTTTATAAAGGGGAATTTATTAAGTTATAAGTTCACAGTTCTAAGGAAGTGAAAGTGTCCAAATTAAGGCAGCAACAAGAAGTTACCTTCATTCAAGAAAGGCCGATGGGTCAGGAACACCTCTGTCAGTTGAGTAGTCACGTGGCTGGCATCTGAGGGTCCCTTTCTTCTGGGCTTCGTTGCTTTCAGTCTCTGTTCCTATGGAGGTCCCTCCTTTGCCAGGGCTGGCTTTCATCTCTTAGCTTTCTTTGGCTCTCTCCAGGTTCTGGCTTGCTTAACACTTCATGGCAAAGTCTGCTGGGCTCCAAGCATGTCCAAACATCCATGTCTCTGTTCTCTATGTGTCCATATATGTCAGTTCTGAGGCTTCTGTCATTTCTTCAGACTGTAGTTCCTGAGGTTTCTCCAAAATGTTACCTCTTTTAAAGAATCCCAGTAAACAAGTTGTGCCAGTTTAAAGCTATTATGTACCCCAGGAAAACCATGTCCTTTAATCCTCATTCAATATTGCTAGGTGAAATCTTTTGATTGTTTCCATGGAGATATGAACAATCCAATTGTGGGTGGTAACTTTTGATTAGATGGTTTCCATGGAGATGTGTCTCCACCCACTCAAGGTGGGGTTGCTTAGAGGAGCACTTTAAAGGGAACCATTTAGGGAGAAGCTTTAAAGGGCCAGAATCAACAGAACCCACACAGCCAGAGACCTTTGGAGCAGGAGGAAAATGTCCCAAGGAAGCCTTATGAAATGAGAAGAGAAAGCTAGCAGACATGGTCATGTACCTTCCCAACTGAGAGAGAAACTTCGAACTTCATTGGCCCTTTCTTTAGAGTTATCGTTCTCTTGATGCCTTAAATTGGGCATTTTAATGGTCTTAGAACTGTAAACTTGCAACTTTATAAATTCCCTTCTGAAAAAGCCATTCTATTTCTAGTACATTGCATTCCGGCAGCTTTTGTAAATTAAAACACTAATCAAGACCCACCTGGAATGGGTGGAGTCACTTCTCCATCTAATCAAAAGTTACACCCACAACTGGGTGTGTCACAACTCCGTGGAGAAAACCTAATCAAATTTCCAACCTACAGTACTGAATGGGGATTAAAAGAAATGGTTGCCTCCATAAGATGGAATCAGGATTAAAACATGGCTTTTCTGGAGTACATAATACTTTCAACTGGCACACAGGCCTTAGGAAAGATAAAACCTGGGATGCTCTAGAGACTCTGGCCTCAGGAACTTGAGGCCCAAACCTCTGGCTGCTACTTTCTATTCTTGTGGGTGTCCTTTTCAGATTCAAAGATTCAAGAGAAAATCTAAATCTAATAAGCACAGTCAGTTTGGAAGCCTGTCTCTAAGGATGTGTATGAGGGAGAGAAAGACTCCATTTTATTTTTATTTTGTGAGGATGGGGCTGTGATTAGATGTACTTGACAGCCCCATCAGAACCCCGAGGAATGAGGGAGGATCCATCTGACAAGAAGAGGAATGGGGTGGGGTGCTGTTTTCTGGTACCCAACGGAGAGCAAGGAATGCTGGGTGTATCAAACCAAGAATTGTATCTGCTGACATACCAATGGAATCACAGGGGCAACCTGAGCTAAGAAATGGTTCCCAAACCCACTGAGCTTAGACATCTTCTGTTTATTTCCTCTTCCTTTAACTCCCCCTTCCCATGTCCACCCTGCTCCTCCTCACCCCTTTTTCTCAGGTTCTTTAAATAGAGAGAAATGTGCTACCTTTTCTTTCTTCTTTACCAGTATAACTACATCAGAGAGGAAGGTGGAGTGTGCTGGAAAAATACAGCTTATAGTTTTCAAAAGTCACAAGCCTAGTGATGGAATAGTTGGCCTCAGTGGATTTCTATATTAAAACTGCTTATGCATCTCCCTCATCAACTCTTTCTCAATTTGCCCAGGCCCTTCAGAATAGTGGATGAAGGGAAGATGTAAACATTCTCCTGTCACTCTGTTGTTACTCAAGTCAAGGAGAAATCTGGATTCTAATGGGATACAGAGATTACTAAAGATGATGGGCATTACAGGACATCCCCATTTTACCAGTGGATAACGTAAGCAGGTAATACTCCACCAACTATGATCCCTTAGCTTATTACTTAACTTGGTGATTCTGAAGAAACTGGAGGAAGTCTAAGGGCATTCAAATAAAATTGCAATGCTGGATTCTGCTGCTGTGACAACATGAGTGACTCTTATCAATCTATGACTTTAAAGAGTATAAACTATGGTAATGTATTGGCCTTTGTTAATGAGTTGTCAAGTAGTCACCATTATTGTTTTACAAAAAGTTAAACTTTTAGCAAAATACTGCATCCATTCGCCCTAAGATACTGTGTTTTAGTGTTTAATTCTTTATAAGATTTAGAAAATCCCCAATGATAAAGACCGTTTTCTTTAAAAAAATAAAAGGCAAATAAGTGGAACTGAAGTTTCCTGCTTAGAAAATATTCGATTACTCTGATTTGCTCTCCCTTAAAATACATTGTTATGGAAAGGACAAGAAATGTTGACCAACTTTATTAGACCTGCACGATACTAGAACTACATGAAATTAGACTGTGACTTTTCTCTTTTCTTCTCTTTTCTTTGAGGTAAGATAGAATATTGGAAGAAAGGTTTGTTTTCTGCAAAAAGAAATCTAAGTGGCATGGTAAATTATTTTCATGTAGGTAAAATGTTCTACATTAGAGTCTCACATTCCATTAACTATTTTATAAGGTCGAGTAAAGTAAAATGTATTCCTTTGTGAATTGAAACATGAAATATTCAGAAGAAATCCTTCTGGTCAGATCAGAGAATTGGATGTCTATTCATTTTTAAGAATGCATTTAATTTCCATAGGCATTTTAAGCACAGTGAACTTAGAAAATAACATGGATACAAAATGCGTGTACATGGTTTCCGTTTTTGTTAATAGAGATAAAACTTACCCTGTTAAACATTTTAAAGTGTACAACTTAGTAGTTTTTAATATATTCACACTGTTGTACAACAATCACTGCTGACTAATTCTAGAACATTTCTATTGCCTCAAAAAGAAACCTCCAAAGTCTCTCTTCCCTCATCCCCTGGCAGCCACTAATCTACTTTCTGTTTCTATAAATTTGCCTAATCTGGACACTTCATGTAAATGGAATCATATAATATATGGTCCTTTGTGACTGGCTTATTTTACTTAGCATAATGTTTTCAAGGGTCATGCTGACATATATTCCATTGTATGAATCTATCACATTTTGTTTGTCTATTCATCATTTGGTGAACATTTGGGTTCTTTCCAATGTTTTGTCTATTATGAATAATGTTGTTATGTACATTCATGTACAAGTTTTTGTGTGAACATATGTTTTCAATTCTGTTGGGTATGTATCTAGAAATGGAATTTCTAGGTCATATGGCAACTGTATGTTTAACTATTTGGGGAACTGCCAAACTGCTTTCCAAAACTGTTGCTCTATTTTGCATTCCTAACAGCAATTTATGAGGGTTACAATTCACATCCTTGCCAATACTTTATTTTCTATTGTTTGTTTGTTCATTTATTTAAAAAAGCCACCCTAATGGATATGAAGTGGTGTCTTGCGGTTTTTATTTGCATTTCCCTAATGACTAATGATGTTAAGGAAACACCTATGTTCAATTAACACCTATATGCTAAAAGAAGCTCAAAAAGAAATGTGCTTGCACATCAGTTAGTGTATATTAACATTGAGATGCAATTACCATGTCAGTGTGCCACAGTTTCTAATCTGTATAATTCATGTGCACATTTCCTATAGACCACTAATTACGTATCTATGCAGGCACATATGAAAGCAGTCTCATGGGAGACTGAATTGGACTTTAGAATTTGAGATTCTCAGATGACTGCAATGCAGAACAAGAACCATTTCTGAAAGATAAAAGGGTCGTTAACAAGAGATTGTTAAAAGGCATCTGAATAATAAAAGCAAAAGTATCCTAGATATAAATAATGAAATGAATGATTGCCTTCAATAATTCCAATCTTCCCATCATTAACTATTTCATTGTGCCCCATTTCTTCTCCTCATTAGATCTTAAGGCATCTGCTGTCTCTAGTCTCTCTAGGAATCTTATCGCTCTTGCCTATATGCAGATATGAATGTAATTCAGAATGCTGCAAAAAGAACAATTTCAGTATCAGTGAAATCCTTAGTTTAGCTTACCTCTTGAACTAGGTGGACTTCAACTTCTATGTTTTGTATCCTTTGTGTTCTTTTTATGGTTTTTATCTCTTTCTTCCATTCCTGACCGGCTGTTAGCTGTAAACTGACTTTTTTTCTGCTCTAAGTGTAACTGTCCAATTTCAAATGTAGGCTCTGATGCGAGATTCTAAAAGTTTGTTAACTAGATATCTAAAATAATAGCAATAGATACTGAGTGGTTTCCTTTAAAATGAACTTAAGGACTTTAGAAGATCGATTCTGTGAAGGCTTTTTTGTTATTTCTCCCTTTGTTTCTCAATTATTTCTGGATATGTGAAATCAGGTATTAGTTTACAAAGATTCCAATGATATCAGTTTATTCAAATGTACCACTTGTGAGGACTTTTGACCCTTCATACTTCCGTGAAGGAGTCAATTTAGATTATAAACTAGGAGACAATTAAGGCACTCTACCTCTTCCTCTTCTTTCATGAATCCTGATTTGCATTTTCAAATTAATAGCACACTTGCAAGATCTTTAAAAAAATTGTTTTGCACATGTTTCTTCTAAAGAAAATTAGAATGTAGGTTTACAGAGAAAATCATATGTTAGCACTTTGCATTAGTGTGGCACCTTTGTTACAACTGATGAAAGGATATTAAAATTGATCAATTAATAATAGTCCATAGTTTACATTAGGGTGTATTTTTTCCCCATTTTCACTCTATTTTTAACCCCTTGCATTAGTGTGGTCTGTTTGTTGTATTATGTTACTATTAACTATAGCCCATCATTTACAATAGGGTTCATTATGTCGTACAGTCCTATGTTTTACTCTTTTGATTTTTATTCTAGTAACATATGTACAACCTAAAATGTACCTTGTTAACCACATTCACATATATAATTTGATGTTAATTACACTTACAATATTGTGCTATCATCATCACCATACATTTTGAAAACTTTATGATCAATCTAAATAGAAATTTTATACAAATTAAGCATTAATTCACCATTTTCTACTCCAGCCCAGCCCCTGATAACCTTTATTCTACATTTGAACTCTATGAGTTTGCTTATTCTAATTTCATATCATTCATGTCATAAAATATTTGTCCTTTGTGTCTGACTTATATCACTCAGCACAATGTCTTCGGGATTCATCCACATTGCCACATGTATCAGGACTTCATTCTTTTTTATGGCTGAATAATATTCCATTGTATGTGTATATCACATTTTGTTTATCCATTCATCAGTTGATGAAGACGTCCTCTATTGGCAATTGTAAATAATGCCACTATGAACATCAGTATGTAAATAACTGTTTGAGCCCATCAAAGAGGATATATATACAGTTAAAAAAGCACAGGAAAAGATGTTCAACATCATTAGCTATTAGGGGAATGCAAATCAAACCCACAATGAGATACCAGTTAACATCCACTATAATAGCTACTATTAAAAAAATCCCAGAAAATTACAAGTATTGGAGAGAATGTGGAGAAATAGGAACACTCATGCATTGCTTGTTGGAATGTAAAAAAAGTACAGCTACTGTGGAAGATAGTTGGACAGTTCTTCAGAAAGCTAAGTTTAGAATTGCCATATGAGCTGGCAATCCCTCTACTAGGTATACACCCAAGAGAATTGAAAGCAGGGACTAGAACAGGTGTTTGCAAGATCTTTTTAACATTTTCCTTTCCTAGAATATGTGTTTGAATTACAATAAATGTAACTCAAATGTAACGCCATGGGGCATTAGAGTAATGTATTTACCTATCCTTGCGTTTATAACTGCTATATTAAAATAGAGTAAAAACACCTTTTACCTTTCCTTACTAAGATCTACATCAGTGATTTATGTAAACATTGCTATTTATTTTGGTTGCCTCATTCCACTTCATTATGGAGAATGTATTATGTCTTTATAAGTTAGTTTAGGAAGGTTCATGTATTCTGAAGGGAAAAAAGAGATGCTAATCACTAATTTAAGGAAACTGTATTTAAGGATTATTGTTTATAGGGAAGCTATTTGTTTTGTTTTATGCTACACTGTGTCAGGCTAATAATGCCTGGGATTTTGCTACAACCCCCACCCTTTTATCCAGGAAATGACCAGCTTTTACTTGGTAATGGTAGAATGAAATGATGACTGACTTGACTTATTGAATTCAGAGAAAAATTATTAGTAGTTGAAATAAATCATATCTTAACAATTTAGAAAATCTTATCTCCAAGGAAAATAAAGTAAAATCCTTTGACAATAATTTACTGGTTTTGTGGAAAAGTTGCTATGAGTAACAGATTGGCACATGAAGATTTTCTTTCCCTACGGGCTAAATCTCCTCCCAGATTTCTACACATCTGTTTCTTTCTCTCTCCAATTCATCTGAACCCAAGCACAGGTTTTCAAAGTGTATATGGTTACTAAGTAGTATTTGATCCAGAAGTCCTATATTGTCAAACAGAGTTGGGGCATCAAGTGACAAAGCAGTGAGGAGTGAGGATAATTTGGAGATAGGTTGGGAAACTATAAAGTCAGGCAAAGAAAAATGAATTTGAATAAAAGTTAGGCATCAGACTGAAAAAATATTGTTACCATGAAGAGAGAGAAAAACTACATGGAAGGTGAGATGCAAAAAAATTATCATAAATAAAGTGGATGTGGGTGAAAAATAAGAAAAAAAGAGGGGGTCTTACCTGAATTACCTATCATTGGCTTAAACTGGTCTTTTGTGTTATTAAAAGTGAAGGTTGGCTTGTTAGGGGATTTCCCCCCCCCCCGATGTTTAGACTCTGAAACCTGGGTTTTCTGGTATCTTAATTTCTCCTCCATGTAGATGTACATTTCATGTAATCTAGGATATGTTTTCTTCATTGAGGTTTGAATTATTGGAAACGACATTTCCATTTGAAGTTTAAATACTAGTTAAGAAAAAGTAATGAGACAAACTATAACTAAGCTTTATAAAGGAATATAGCTGTTACAAAATATAAAAATGCAATCTAATATTACAAAGCTAGTATAAATAGATGTACCAGATATCAGTTGGGATCTTTGCTTTTCCTGACATGATAACTATGTATATTGTTGCCTGTCTGCAAAATCTACATTATTGCTTTCAATTGCTGAACTGACTATACAGATAACGTTTTAGGAAGACAGTAAATTACAGTGTTAAAAGCATACACTTTGGCGTCAGACAGATTTCAATTCATTCTTAGCCACTTACTATCTGTGTAACTTTGGGCACTTAATTTCTCTAAACATCCATTTCCTACTCTGTAAAATAAATATAATGCTTCTAAAGCATGTATTTACTGTTACCTGTGTATGGTGACTGCTCAATAAATGCTGTGTTTTATCCTATTGTTGTCATTTTATTCCTTTCCTCTTCTGTTATTTGAATATAGTTATTAATTATCTGTCATTCTCTTTTCTATCCTGTTTCCCTTGACACCTCTTTCTTCCCATTCATATACAGTTTAGCAGGGCTTTGGATAAAATAAAAGATCCATCAATTCTAGGAATAATGAAACATCTGGAAGATTCAAGACCAAGAGGGGTGTTTCTTTCTGTATAATTTTTTTTGGCATGGGCAGGCACCGGGAAATGAACCTCTGTATAATTTTAAAGAAAAGAATAGCCATGACTTCTTTTAGTAAAAAGCTCTTCTGGCATGTAGGATGTTCCTTATGTGTAGTTTAGCTTTCCTTTTCTGAAATTTCAATCAATCTATTTTAAAAGAAACATGTATGCTCCTATCTATATAATTTCTGCCTGAGTTGTAAATCCTTTACAGTTGCCTGAGGCCTGGCTGAATGCACTGTACATTTCTTGGTGGTTCTGCTTCCACTTCGGATGTAGGAGGTCACAAAAAATAATTGCTCCTGATATAACAAGGAGAAAAGACTGAGTAAACTAAAAAGAAACCATAAAAGAACTATGAATGTAAAGAAGACTAAATGAGGTCCATTCCAGCATGGAAAATGAGTTTCATTCCAGGATAGAAAAGGCTTTCCTAGGTCAACAGAAACTGGTGACCACTTTCATTCCTGGAGCATTTTCCAAGTCTGGAAACACAGATGGGTGGAGGAATGATCCTGTCATTGGAAATATGCTGGGATGAGAAGATACCAGGTTAACTTTATTGTTTGTTTGTTTTTTGCATGAGCAGGCACCAGGAATCTAACCCAGATCTCTGGCATGGCAGGCGAGACCTCTGCCTGCTGAGCCACCGTGGCCCACCCTTACCAGGTTAACTTTAAATGGCTGTGGCTGTGAGAGTGCTCGCATGACAGATTGGAATCTGGTGGAGATGAAACACAGAGCTTGTCCACTCCACCTATCAAGTCTCCTCTATAAAACTTCTTCTGAATGAGCAGCTGCATGAGAACCTAGGAGTTAGGCTGTAAAACAGAGAGCTATTTCATAAGGTACTTAGATCCCAAACTCCTGTGGAGAGACAAAGTCTAAACTACTGTCAAGACATTTGAAAAGAGAAGTAAACTAAAGTCAATTGAAGTAGCAAGCCATCCTCAACTCGGCTCAACTCTTTGGATTAGAAACCAGCCTCTCATCCTAGGAATCTGACAGAGGAAAAGAAAGTCTGTTTTTTGTAGGGAAAAATCAACTATTCATTTTCTACTGTTCTTTTATATACAATGTCTAAAATGCAACAAAAACTAAGAGATGTGCAAAAAAGGAAGAAAATGTGACCCATAATACACACACACACACACACACACACACACACATATATATATATGTAAGGAGACTCACAGATGACAGAGATGCTGGAATCGATAAAAAAGGACTTTAAAATAATTATTATAAATATTTTTAAAAACTTAGATGAAAAGATCGACAAAATGGGTGAAAAAATGAGGGATTTCAGCAAAGAAGGGGAAACTTAAAAGGTAAGCAAATGGAAAGTCTATTTAAATTTTTTTCTTGAAAATAAATAGTGGAAGACAGAACCAAAAATTGCAGTATTTGAAATAAATCAAAATATCTAATGGGCTTAACACAGACTGGACAGAACAGAAGAAATAATAAGTGAACTAAAAAAACATGTCAATAGAAATAATTCAAACTGATGTGCAGAAAGAAAAAATAATTTAAAAATATTAAAAATACAGAACAGAGTATTAGAGTTGTGGGACAAATCAAATTGTCCATTTTACATGCAACTGGAGTGAGTACAGAAGGAGAGAGAGGAGAGAATGATACAAAAGAAGTATTTGAGAAGCAATGGCCAAGAACCTTCCAAATTGGTTAAAGACATCCCCTCACAAATTCAAGATGTTCAGTGAACAAGCAGGATAAATACAAAAGAATCTTCACAAAACACATAATAGTTACATTGATGAAAACCAAAAATAAACAGAAAATTTTAGAAGAGCCAGAGGAAAAGAACATTATGTATTTAGATGACCAACAATAAGGGGAGTGATGATACCTTCTAATCAGTAATAATTAAGCTGGAAATAGTGGAATGACTGCTCTAAAGTGCTAGAATTCTAAACCCAACAAAAATATTCTTCAGAAATGAAGGCTAAATTGAGACTTTTTCAGACATACGAAAGCTGAAAGAATCTATCACAGTAGTCACACACTGTAAATAATACTAAAGGATGTTCTTTGGGCTGGAATGAAGCAATTTCAGATGGATGTCAAATCTGTAAGAAGAAATAAAGTGCAATGGAAAGGATAATTATTAGTAAATAGAAAAGACTATTTAAAACATTCTTTAAAAAACTATTGATTCATGAGCAACAAAAATTAGATACATTCTATCTCATCAAAAAAGCTTTTGGGCATCACAGAAAGTTATCAAGAAAGTGAAAACACAACTTATGGAATGTGAGAAAATAGTTTCAAACCAGATATTGGATAAGGGATTAATGTACAGAATATATAAAGAACTTTTACAATGCAACAACAAAAGGACAAACAACCCAATTAACAAATGGGCAGAAGACATTTTCTTAGTTTGCAAGCTGCCAGAATGTGATAGATCAGAACTGGAATGGCTTTTAAAAGGGGGAATTAGAAGTTCACAGTTCTAAGTCTATAAATATGTCCAAAATAAGGCATCCAGGGAAAGATATCTTAATTCAAGGAGGGTCGATGGGTCAGGAATACCTCTGTCAGCTGGGTAGTCATAGCTGGCACCTGCTGGTCCTTGTTCTTGGGCTCTGTTGCTTTCAGCCTCTGTTCCTGTGGGGGCTCCTCACTTTGCTTCTTTGGGGCTGGCTTTCATCTCTTGGCTTCCCTTGGTTCTCTCCAGGTTCTGGCCTGTTTAACATCTCATAGCAGCATCTGCTGGGCTCCAAGTCTCTCCACACATCCATCTCTCTGTTCTCCAAGTATTGGCATCTGTGTAAATTCTGCTCTAAAGTTTCTGTTGGGTCAGTCATTTCTGAGGTCTCCCCAAAATGTTTCCTCTTTTAAAGATTCCAGTAAACTAATCAAGACCTACCCAGAATAGGTGGAGTCACATCTCCATCTAATTAAAAGGTCACAACCGTAATTGGAATACCACATCTCTGTGGAGATTATCTAATAAAAAGTTTCGAACCTACAGTATTGAATCAGGATTAAAAAATATGGTTGCTTCTACAAGATTGTATCAAGATTAAGACATAGCTTTTCTGAGGTACATGATACTTTCAAACTGGCACAGACATGAATAAATATTTCTCCAAAAAAGATATACAAATGGCCAATAAAAACACGAGAAGATACTCGACATCATTAACCATTAGGGAAATTAAAATGAAAACCATAATGTGATACCACTTCACACCCATAAGGGTGGTTATTATTCATTAAAAGGAAAATAAATATTGAGCAAAGAAGTCATAACTCTAGTGCATTGGTGAAAGTATAAAATGGTGTAGCCACTGTGGAAAGCAATATGGCAGTTCTTCAAAAAGTTAAATATAGAATTGCCATATAACCTGGCAATCTCACTTCTAGGTATATAACCAAAGAGGTTGAAAACAGGGTCACAAACAGACATTTGTACACCAATACTTATTGCAGCATTATTCACAATAGCCCAAACCAGGAAACAACCCAAGTGTCTACCAACAAATGAATGGATGAAGAGAATGTGGTACATAGACACAATGGAATGTTTTGGCTGCAACATGGAAGAAACTTATAAACATTAGGCTCAGTGAAATAAGCAAGGCACCTATGGGCAAAAATTATATATCACTTATATGAGATCACTAGATATAGCAAATTACAGAGATAGAAAGCAGATTAGAGGTTATTGGGGAATATGAGAATGGGGGAAAACAGATGTTCGTAAAAGTGTTTAAAAATGAAATAAAGCAAAAAAACAACACAAAAATAAGTACATAAGAATATCTGTGACAAAAGACATAAAAGATATTTTTGAATGACATCACAGAAGACCCAAATAAAGAGATCAATAGATTTAATGTAATCCCAATTAAAATCTTAACTTTTTTTAGATTTGAAAGGAATTTCTAATAATTAAATAGCAGTGTACAGGGACAAAGATAGCTAACATGCCTTGAAGAAAAAGAAGCTGAGAGGACTTTTTCTACCAGCATCAAGACGTTATAAAGCTATAGTAATGAGAGCATATGTATATATAATAGCTATCAATTATAAGGTTTGTAAGTTATATAGAAGAAAAATATATGTTAACAGTTTCGCAAAGATAGGTATTGGGTAATGGAATCATTGTGTTGTAATAGTTTTACACTGTTTTTGAAGTGTTATAATAATTCAAGGTCTAAGGTGATAAATTAAGGATTGAGACTGTAATCACTACAGAAACCTGCCAAAGAATAAAACAAGGAGATATAGCTAAAAATGCCAAAAGAAAAGATGAAATGCAATACTAAAAAATTACAGGATTAACCAAAAAGAACTCAGTAAAGAAGGGATAAGGAAAAAAGCAAACAAATACAACAAAAAGAAAGACATTGGAACTTAAACTCAATTATATTAGAAATTACAATTAAATCTAAATGGACCAAATGCTCCAATTAAAAGTCAGAGATAGATTGAATATCAAAATAAGGTCCCATTGAATATTATTTATAAGAGATACACTATAAATTTAAGGACACAATTAAGTTGAAAGTAAAGGATGGAAAAAGGTATACCACATTCACACAAACCATGAGGAAGGTGTGGTGGCTATACTCCTACCAGATGAAATAGATTTCAGAGCAAATACATGAAGATCTAATCCTAATTGAACAATTACTATCTCATGAGCTCATTCTATATGAAGTACAATATTATTACCCAAGAGGAGAAAGCATTATTTGACATACCTCTCTTTCTGTTCATTTATTCTCTCATAGGAAGCATTCAGTGCAGTGACATGAAGTCTACTAGGAATTGGAGCCCTGGATTCAGGCCTCGGAACTGCCAGTAACATCAGGCAAGTCATTTGAACCTCAGTTTCCTCATAGGGAAATAGGGATGGAAACACTTGCTCTCCCTATTTATTATGCTATTTAGGAGCTTAAACAAGGTAGATGTGCAGTGCTGGTTAGATGTGAGGCATTTTAGAAACATAATAGTAAGCTTGCTTTTTAAAAGTGTTTACTCCTGGCTCATGTTCAACTAGTGATCCCCAGCTGTTTTTATAGTTATCCAACAGTCTAGTCTAGTCTATCCAGAATCCCTTACAGACAGGGCTGAAGGAGACTGATAAGCTTCTGTGAGGAACCCTTAATTTGGAGTTTCTTCTCATTTCATCCCAAGAGGGAAATCTGAGAATTGCGAACGTGATAACTAAACCAGTAGGCAATTCCCATTCTGAGATATACGGTTTAGATTACATATAAGGGGGATGAAAAATATTTAATATGAAAAATAAAATTTCTGGCCAACTTGAGATATTGATGTATTATTTTTCATCCAAAAGGCCGTTTTTCCTTTGTTTTTTGCTTCTAGGCACAAACTGTTTTCTATGAGTAAAGGGAATAGAACACTTTTTTTTTTGGTTTGTCTTTTATATATATGTATATTTATATGTAAAATATATATAGAGAGATATTTATATGTATTTTTTCATGATAAAGTTTCCCTGGAATGAGATGAGGTTACCAGAAGAATTTCCTTGGCATGTAAGAAAATTATAGGACTATTTGAAATCACAGTTTTAAAATTTAAGGAAGTTTGAAATTATATAATGCCTTCATATTATATATTAAGGACTTGCTAATTAAGATGGGCCTTTTAAAAATAAATCAATATGAATATTGTTTAGAAGCTATTTCATTATCTCAAAAATTATGTAACCAATATATCTAATGCACTAGTCTGTCTTAATGATAATATTGGTAATAATGAAAATTGAAGTCCAAGGACTTATAGTCTAGCAGCCAAGACATTAATAGCATATTTTATGAGATTTTATAAATGAACAAATATATACAAGTGTTATCTTCAATATTTGAAGCAGAATTTGTTTTCCACATACCTAGGCAAATCTGTATATGTTTTACATTCTGTAAAAAATGAAACACATCTGTGAGAAAAGTTTACTGTGTAAATCTGAAGTATTGCTGTTCATTTCCTTGTTTGTTTTTTAATCCCTTGATGAACTACAGGTAAATTTGGTACTTGTAGCAGGACAAACTAGTTTTCTGTTGTGGATGTGATTTTCTAATGTGAAAAAAAAATGTAGGAAATGTTTTGGGTGGGTGGAAAAGAGAAAACATATAGGCACTCCAGGGAATGTTCCTGAGGCCAGTCTGGCAGAACAAGTGACGAGGGCAGCTTGAAGTGCAGTAAAGGGGTTTACAGGGTTTGTTTTCCAATCCTGGGTCTGCAACTTACCCACTGTATTACCTCGGGAAGGTCCAGTTATCTTTGGGTCCCAGTTTTCACATGTGCAAAATGGGGGTAATAAAACTTGCCTGATAGGGTTGCTATGATGATATCATCAAATTATGTTTGTAAAGCATTTTAACATTGTTATAGGCAGGTACATAGCAGGCACACACTAGATTCAACCAATAAATTGAAAATGAACCTTTCCACTGAAATGGGTAATAAGAACTTATGCATCTCTGTAATGATTTATTTGAAGTCTATATAAGTGATTAATCCTTAGTCAACAGAATAATTTAAGAATAATCTTTTTATTGAAACATCATTTCTCAGTCACATCATCTGCATCCACTAACAGGAAGTTGCAGTTGTACCTTTTTCAATGAGTCTTTACTATGCAAAAAGAAGGGTGTTGGTAAAAGTGAATATTAGTATGTGCATATACAGTATTGTAGCCTATTTATAATTTCTACCAAATATAATTTGTTTTGATAACTGGGTGGGCCATACAATTTTTAAACAAGAAATGAATTTCTATATTCAATTTCTTTAATCTTTTGGCATATTGCTTTAATAGAGTTAAAGCATAGAGGAAAACCAATAATTAATTTTCCCCATTCAAAGCTATGACTTGGATGTTTCCCTTAATGCATGCCAGTTAAAAATAGAAAAAACAAATGATTAAAAAAAAAACCCATGTTTATTGACAAGTTGGAAGGTGTTTCTAGGCTTTTAGACAAGTTCTTTGAAGATTATTGCTTTATTTGTAGAGATTTTAATTACCCTTGTTGAGGGTGCTTAAGTATTAGACTTTGGTTCCTACTTTGTCGTGCACACTCAGCACACAATGGTGTTTCCACCTTAGTTTGTAGTGTTTAGGGAGAACCATAGCAGACAGCTGGTAACTTATTCTGTGCTGACTAAGATGGAAAGAATTGTTTTGAGTTATTCTTGTTAATTTAACCATACACGCTAGAGAACCAGTGCTAAACTGGTTGCCATGTAATATTTGCTAATATAAAATAATGATGTTTTAGCACAGTCTATTAACAAAAGTACAATTGCACTAAGAGGGTAAGGAAATGGGTTTAGGTTACTTTTATTTCCCTAAATATGAGTTTATCTAAAGCATAACACACAAACAATTCTCCTACTTCTACACTCTGTTCCAGCACTACTGGCCTCAGGGCCTTTGCATTAGCTGTGGCCTCTGGTTGGAGTGCTCTTTCCTCATTTATTCACATTGCCTACTTATTTACTCCTCCAAGTCTTTACTCAAAAGTCATCTTCTCAGAGACACCTAATATTTGCCCACCCTATCATTTAAAGTGACATACCCCAACACTACCAATCTCCCTTGACCTGCTCTGTTTCTCTCTAGAGCACTGGTCACCTGCAAACACACTTAATATATTTAAATTTTTTGGTTTTTTTTTTTTTTTGCTTTTTCTTTTCCTCCATCCAAATGTAGACTCCAGGGAGCCAGAAAATGTTGTTTATTTTATCCAATGCTGTATTTAAAATGTCTATTGTCTGACAAATAGTGAAAAGCGGACAAATGCTTGTTGAATGCATGGATAAATGCATGCATGAATGAAAGGTTAAGTAAATAAATAAGTGTATCCAATATGCTAGCTTGAGCAACTGGGAGTGGTTCTAATTGACTGTATGGTTGATTACCTGGAATCATCAATGAAATGTACCAAATGAAGTAAAAAATGGCAGAAATAAATCAGTATCTTGTAGAAAGATGGATCCAAAGATATTAGGGAGATTGAATATTGGGATGGATTTGTTATGTGCTAACAGAATCACCCATCCCCTGCTCTTGTCCCTCAAGAGGACATAAAAAGCACTTCACTGGGTATTAAGAAGTTGATTGGTAAGGGGAGTGCAGCATCTTTAAAGAAAGACTGCACTGCCTATCATTTGTAGGCCTGGATCACACTGGAAGATGCCAGCATTGAAATGGCATCCCGTAATGACTGAGCACAAATAGTGCTTAACTAGCCAAGAAGCATGATGTGGTTCCCACAATAAGCAGCAGGGTAGAAGTGATAATCAGAAACATTTGACATACAGAGAACTTTGGAAATGGCTAATTGGTCATGGGGATTCTAGGACTGAAATGATAGCCCACTGAGGTCCTCGTGCAAAACCCTGTAGGTTTGGCAGAGACCTGAGTGAATCACCATTTTGGAAATTCAAGGTCCTTCTGACACATCCCTGACTTGAATCAGATCATGTAGGACCAATGAGGAAGAGCCATGTTATAGTCTCAGGCATATCTTCCCTCTACACTTTCTTTAGTATTTTTTAGAGTGTATTATTGGTGACTAACTTGATTACTTGTTATATAGGCATAGAATATGAAAACTGGCTTGTGACTGAACTGCAGTTGTAGCATACGTACAGTTATGGTGACTGGGTGATTGTGAATTTCCACTTTGGGGAGAGGATGAGTATGTTTTCATTTGGAACGTAAGTATTTTCATTATGCCAGATATGAGCATACTGATATCGCTCTTGCTGTTGTTTTCAGTTACATGTATATATGGGAGGAAGGTTGTATTTCGATGGAAAAGTCAAAGGAGTAGACAACCGATGACACTGTGTATAGCTCCCTTAACAACTACTCCTCTCACCTTCTGACTTGTGTTCTGTATCAGCCATTTTTGAGTATCTACAAAGTCCTGTCTTTTATTTATGAAACGAATCTGTTCTTTATACTCTATTATGTGTAGTCATTAC
This sequence comes from Myrmecophaga tridactyla, assembly GCA_004026745.1. Lineage (NCBI taxonomy): Eukaryota > Metazoa > Chordata > Mammalia > Pilosa > Myrmecophagidae > Myrmecophaga > Myrmecophaga tridactyla. The sequence goes on from PVIY010001496.1 coordinate 135,248, forward strand.
GATTCAGTTTGGCCCTTAACTATATCCTGATTTGTTCCTTACTAATTTTATGTCTGTGTGTCTTCCCCACCTTGATATCTTATTACTTTAAGATGATAATATCATGTATCCCTTTTTGTGCCATGTGCAATAACTTTTGGTCTATCCATCTAATGAGACTTCCATTTTCACAGTAGTTCTATCTAATATCCTATACTCATTTATAACGCAGATAAGCAAAGACTCAACAACTCAATCACAGCAAACCGAATAAAATCTTAACACCCAAATTCTGAAAGTCTGGGAAAATTAAAATGACGCAGCATTTCAGAGGCTGCTAAAGGGATCAAAGCACCCATTCTTTAAAGATATTCTATGAAATCAACCAGCAGAGGGAGCAAAAGAGATATCTAAATTTTCTCATTTCTGCTTATGGACCTTCCAGCATGGTTGCTATTTAGAGTTAGGCTTTATTTTTACTATATTGTCCCCCAATTCCAAGGCAGAATTTCTGCTGTATAATTACTGTAAGTCTATGAAGTCGGTTCTAAGACATTCTGCATGCAGGATTTCCATTCATAATCTTGTATCCGATGAAAACTCAAAAGCTACTAGGTGAAAGTCCAAAACTAAAAACTTTGGCTCTCAGAACTCCAGGTAGTTTTGGAAATAAGGTAAAAAAAGATTTTGAATGAAGAAAAAAATTATTTTTCAAGCTGTTGCTTAGAACTAATGGTACTAATGAATTTCTGTTTGCTCTGTGTTATCTAAAATCCTTTCAAGAGATTTTTCACATGTAATCTAAAATGGCGTCTTATCATATTCAAGTTAAAATGGTATTTTCTGTATGATCAGAAAAATCAGACAAAGAAGAGCTCTGACATGAATTTACTAAAAATGCATATAAATTTGTATGTCATATATAGCATATGTGCTATATATAATATATGTTTACATCCCCATATAAAATGTCTATTCAAACACCGTGAAGCATAGAAGCTTCCCAATATCCTGGGCATCTTAGTCCTGACAATTCTGTCAAATATAGTCATGAAGTTGACCAAAGACTCATGTGTGATTCATACTTTAAGAAATGCATTTCTTCTATTCTTTGATGAATTCAACACTAGGGTTCCTTTGGTGTACATCTCATGTCCAAAACTGTACCCTGAATTTAATAAAGTTATTTTAAAATACAGCCATAAGGGAAGTGAAGAAAAATGAAGAAAACTCTGAAAATTCAAAGTTAATATGAGTTTCACATGAGTCATTTTACTGATCTACTGAAGGATATCAGGAAAGGAAGCATTATAACCTATTTCATTTTCATAGAGAAGATAATAATAAATAATATTCCTTTAATTTCTTTTGTGTTGAGGATGAGAAGTAATACAAACTCTGGATATTTCCAGATAATATAGCATGGAAAGCCTCTTTACCACTCCTGTAATTTCTGACTTTAGGTAGAATTATATTGCACTTGGTTATTTGAGGTCATCTTAGAAGATAAGTCATGTGGAGATTTCTCTGACTGAAGCTAATGAGCTTATTTTTATTAGAAATGAAATAAGATAAATGTGTGTATGTGTGTATGTGTTTGGGTCTGAATGACTATCAACAACAGAAATAACTTTAATTTTGAACTTGTCAAGGAAGAAACATGGTTTCTAACATTTATGAAAATCTTTATCTCCCTGTTGTCTATTTCTATCCTGTAGTGAATTACTTTTTATTCGAATGTGGTCATTTCTTGAGCTGGAGACATAAAAATCATAGGGTAACTGGAGCTCTATGGGGGATACCTTGTCTGTGCTCTGGCTGGGTAGTTGGGTTGTGCAACTCACAGAAAGAACAGCACTGGGCTTGGAGAACACTCCACTGAGTGTTTTGTAAGAATATCCAGAAAAGAAACAAATAAACCAATGTTGGCAATCATTTCATTAAAGACACTAATAAGACAAAGTGTGAAAACTAAAAAGGAAAAATCACCTTTAACTTTAAAAGAACGTAAATCCCTGGTGCTTCTAAAGTGATGTAGCTTAAAAAAAGGGCATTGTTTTAGATTTTTTGTTGGTGTTGATATGGATATCATTTGAAGTTGTTGAACTGATGCAAAGATGGGAGAGAAGATTTCAGAGAAGAGGCAGGCTAGTATGGTTCAGTAAATTGGCTTGGACTAGTGGCCCAGAGGCATCAGTTCTAGATGCAACTCTATCTCTTAGTAATTGTCTATCCTTGGCCAATACAATGGACTTGTTTCCTAAACTGCCACATATTTTACCTATTTTTATAGGATAATATGGTCAAATGAAGGGATTTTGACAATCCAAGCATGCTATGCAAATATGAGCTATATTCATAAAAGTTGTTTGTTGATATTAAAGATACTTTAGTAGATTGTCATTATAGCAGGTTTAAATGCATTATCAGTTGGACTTTAAAATATGTATATATGGAAAAAATCAACTTAACTAGAAATAAGCCATAGTGCAGTGATCTTTGGAAATCAAGTGAAAAAAATTCAACATTCATTAGGACATGTGTAGTGATTAGGGAGATGTGACCTTAATAATATTCACAACTTCTTACAATGAGCCAAATGCAGCCAATTAGTTACATGAGATTTTCCTTTTTCATAAAGACAACCACAACCAGCCAGCATTGTATTCCAATACAAGCAGTTTCAATATTATGTAATTCTTTCTTACATAATTCTTGTTTCCCAGGCTGCACCAGCAATGCGATAAAAATAGAACACTATGATTATTGGAAATCAGCATTTCTCCGGCCCTGCTCCTATTCACTCTGTGAGAACTCTAGACCGTCATTATATGTCCACTAAATAGTTCTTTATTTTCTTAAGAGCTGTGTCATCCACAATCAGCAAATTTTTCTTTTTAATTACTCAGGGGCATCATATGCCCCATTATCTTTCCTTTTACTTGGACTCTATGCAATATGTCTTCTGAATTCTCGCAACAAAAATAGTAGCTCTGCTGCCAGAGCATCCCTATGGTGATGATTCTGGAACTGTGTTTGTGTTCAGGCTGAGAGTGCCTTTTGTTGAGGGTATTGATGAATCTGTCATAGTATGAGCTACTGGTTCCTTCTCCTGCGGGGGATGAAACCATAATGCTGCAGTTCTCTTGTGTTCTCTGTATCTATCACAATGGTTCTATTTTTGACTTGTTCTGTAATGGATGCTTCCATGTTCTGGCACTTGCGCATGAGTCCATATGCTCTGAGATGAGGGGAATAGGAGTGGCCAACATTGTGCTCTCCTCATAGTAATTTCTCCCCTTTGATACTGACACATTATCCTTGAACAAAACCTGTGTATCTCAATTCCTTTTTCCATAAATTTACCCAGGATGAATTTCCATCTCTTATGTAAATATTCCTTAACATATTTATACCCCCTCCATGAGGGTTGATATAGTTAAGATTTAAGCTGCTTAAGTTGATATGCATACTTCCCCATTCATACCCAAATAAATCTCTTTGAATTTTGAGCCTATTCCTTTAATTCGGCTCTTAAAGTGACAGTACGCCCTTCCTTTTATAGTAGCACTTCATACACTTATGGATTATGGACAGTCTTCTCTCAACCATTACTTCTGTGAAAAAAAATCAATCTTAATTTTTAAATAAAGATGTTTTATAAACTCTTACTTATCTTTGTTGTTGTAGCTTGAAGTCTTTTCCTGTTTCTTTACAAAGCGGAACACCTTATTCTAAAAGACAAGTTCTCTCTTCCACAAGTCTCCTTTGTTCATCAGCCTAAATGATGAGATGAAGCATTAGTTATGGGGTCCTAACATAACCCCCTTTCTCAGTGTGCCTGGTGTTATTGGAATCACATGAAGCATGCATGTTTTTCAAATGATACATAAGAGTGAAAGTGTTATAGCAGGTTCCTGGTTTACCCTGGCTTTTCATTTCCCAAGAGATGCCAGAATTGGCCAGGGAACTTCTTTTTTAAAAGACGGAAAAAAATTCCATGGAAGACAAACATAGATCACTTTAAAAATCATTTTTTATCCATTTCTATTTGGCTCTTTGGCCCATAAATATCAAAGCCCACTTTCAAAAGGCATGCATAACATATTTGTATTGGAATATAAGAACAGGGATTTTTGAGAGCCATTTAGACATTGGATGAATGTCATCTTAAAACAAATGATTTTATTTCTGGCTGAATAAAATCTCAAACATATTAAACTTGGATAAGCCTCTTAAAGATGATGTGTCAATTCATTAGTGAATATTAGAACACAGATTGACATGATTCTTCAACATATTTTTCCCTAATTCATCTTAGGCAGCATGTCCTAAAAGTTTGTTTTTTTCAGTGACCCCCCCAAGATGTTCTGGGAAAGAAGGGTTCCATGGTCAGTGAGTTGGGGAAAGGAATCATCTCATGTTCTTTGAGAAAAGAAATCTGCTTAACTCATTTAAACCATCTTTTCCTAAACATATTTAACTTCAGAAATAATCTCTCTCCCTTTGTTTTTTTAAAAAAATATTTTTATTGAGATATTTTCACCCACATACAGTCTATTCAAAGTATATAATCGATGACTCACAATATCATCATATAGTTGTTTCCATCACCATGATCATTTGTAAAACATTTGTATTACTCCAGAAAAAGAAACAAAAAGGAAAAAGAAAAAACACAAATATCCCATACCCCTACTCCTCCTCTCATTACTAGTATTTCACTCTATCAAATTTTTTTACCCCTTACCCCCCCATTATTTATTTATTTTTCGTATCCTTATTTTTTTACTCATATGTCCATAGCCTGGATAAAGAGAGCATTAGCCACTACGTTTTCACAATCACATGTTCACATTGTAAAAGCTATATAGTTATACAGTTGTCTTCAAAGCTCTTGCAATACAGTTCAATAGTTTTAAATATCTCCCTCTAGCCACTCCAATACACCATAAACTAAAAAGGGTTATCTATATAATGCATAAGAATAACCTCCAGGATAGCCTCCACACTCTGTTTGAACTCTTTCAGCCACTGAAACTCTATTTTGTCTCATTTCTCTCTTCCTTCTTTTGGTCAAGAAGGCTTTCTCAATCCCATGATACCAGGTTCTGGCTCATCCTGGGAGTTCTGTCCCATGTTGCCAGGGAGATATACACTCCTGGGAGTCATGTCCCATGTAGCAGGGAGGGCAGTGAGTTCACCTGCTGAGGTGGCTTAGAAAGAGAGGCCACATCTGAGCAACAGAAGAAGTCTGGGGTGACTCTTTGGCATAATTATAAGTAGGCTTAGCTTCTCCTTTGCAGGAATAAGTTTCATGGGGGTGAACCCCAAGAACACAGGCTCAGCCTATTAAATTATTTTTCACCACTGCATACAAGAATATCAGGAATTTAATATTTCCTCCTTTCTCCCCAGTCCTCTGAGGGGACTTCACAAATATTTCTTAATTCTCTGCCCAAATTACTCTGGATTGTATAGTCTCCATTTTTTTTTCTTTTTTCTTTTTGTATGCTGTATGGTGGGGTGACATTTCATTATTTTTCCATGTGAGTATCCCCTTATTGCAACACCATTTGTTGAATTTTTGTTTGTTTGTTTGGCTTGTTTGTTTTTTGGGAAGTGCATGGACTGGGAATTGAGCCCTGGTCCCCTGCATGGCAGGTGAGAATTCTACCACTGATTTACCCTTGACCACCCCCCTCATTTGTTCTTTTTGTTTTGCATGGACAGGCACTGGGAAATAAGCCCGGGTGTCCAGCATGGCAGGCGAGAACTCTGTCTGCTGAGCCACTGTGGCCTGCCCCCCATTTGTTTTTAACAGGAAAATATGTAACATCACTTGGTAAATACTTGATAAATATTGGCTCTGTTTTAAACTCTCTGCCTAACTCTTTTGACTGAATGGATTTTTTATGCCAATTTTCCTCTCAGTGACTCTTTCACTGGTTTGCTTGAGTCATCTAGTAGTTTCAAGAGGCGTATATACATCTTTATTCTACTCACATTTTCATATGCATTTTTCACACACACACTTCTTGGGCAAAATAAATGTTTGAATTAGACTGTCTTCACATGGTAAAACAAATGCAGAAATGATCTAAACATGTGTTCTTTAGATGAGGTTTTGGCAGTTCCTTAGGCTCAGAGCAACGCTGAGCCTGCCTATTTCCTGCCTGGGAAAATACCAAAGGGTGGGACCCCTAATGAATGGGCAGGCAGCTTAGAGAAGCAATGAATTAAAAAGTATGAGAGACTTTAGACGTCATCTAGAGTGGTGCTCTCATTTTGTGCAGTACTTGGAGGCTCAGGCTATCAGTGATTGGCCTCAGATTAGGCAGCAGGGGTAGCAGAGCTGGAATTTGAGCCTGGCCTCATGACTCTTAGTCCTCTGAATTTTCTGCTTTACATTTAAGGAAGTCAGATTTTGTTTTGAATTTATCTCTGCTATTTTCACCACAAATGAAAGTCCCCAGTATTAAGCTTGGTTTTGATAAACACAACTGTAGAGCTAGACAACATATAACATATGGTAAAAATTCTTCCAAATGTTGAACTGCACCAAAATATTTCTAAACTGAAAAGTGTGTGGTGGTGTCTGTGTGCATAGAGTGGTGATGGGGGTGGTGATGGGGTGGGCTGGGAGGGGAATGCATACTCTAATTGATTTAACTAGGCTTAGAAATACTCATTTTGGATTTTCAGGAAAAAAAAATAAGAGCCAAATAAAATTAAATAAAACTGTTATCCTATTCAAGTCATTGTTGAATATTTTTTCCTTTACTCAATTTTTTTTTGGGGAGCATATTAAACAGGCTGTGAAGTGGGTTGGTGGTGAAAGATGAGCTGCTAGCAATTATTTTCCCATATCCTTATCAACTTGAATAATATTAACTCCTCTTTGCTATATAAACCTAACTGAAAATGCAGATCCAATGAATAATGTCTCGGGTGAGTCAAAATGACAGGCAGGCAGAATTTGTAGCACATCTCCATTTACCATCTCTGTTTCTAGAGTTTAGGGTGAACTTAAGGTTTTTCCTCTAACCCATCAAATTAAGTCCTGTCACAGGGGAATACAGATTTTGCTGCAATTACCTGGAGGAATCTTCACTCAAGCATTTACTGAAAGTCCTTTGGCTTGAGTAGAGCATTTAATAGGAAAATAAGCACTGTAAAATTATGTCCAGCTGTGTACAAAGCTGGGACATTTATGGGAACAGTTACAGCAACTGAAGTACTACAAAGAAAAGCAATTGCTAAAAATATGACGTTTTTAGACACAGCAGAATATTTCCATGGCTTCCTTCTCAATTCATCTTTATTATGGTTGTATTTACTAAATAACAAATAATCAGAATTTCTGAAAATTGTAAAGTGGTTAAAATCTGAACGTGCATTAAATACCATTATTCTTAAGAATGAGAACTCTTTCCTAAAGAAAATGAAAAGAGAGAATCATATTTTTGTCTATTTACTAAAATATACCCTAATATTTGACAATTTAAAAAATCAATAATAGCAAAAATAAAATCATTTAAAATATATCTGTGTAAGAACTTATCATTTATTAATCACTAAAGTATTGACATGAATTAGAAAGTAGTGGTAAGATGCATGAAAAAGAATGCCTTTTATTTCATTTACAAGGATAGCTTAGAATTCATATAGATATAGATAAAGTAAATATCTGATGATAATTCTAATTCCTAGGGAGAGTCTGAGAACATAGGGTTTTAGCATAAAGACAATACTACATACAAACTTTCTGTAAACTTCACTGGCTTTATCAATCTCTCCTTCCAGAATTTTGTGGAAAATCCTCCTCCCCAAAGCTTCTTTAGATCCTTTTTCTCTTATTCATCATTTCCTTGCATTTCTCTATACCCACCACACCAGCCACCACATGTCAGACACCATCAATAGTATCTCCTCAATGTCTCTCGAATCTGTCCTTGGTGGCTCTCTCATCTAGTCAGGCCAGGATGATTCCAACGTCTTCCTTGCTAGTTCCCCTGCCTTCATCCATTCTTGAAAGTGATATGTCTAAAATAATAGAATGCATTGAGATGTTACTATATGCCAGATGCATAACATTTAATTCTCTTTTAGAGAAGACTTGGCTGAGGAAGGCCAAGTTGCTGAAGGTAATAGCAGTAGGAGGCACAGCAAGGACTTGAGTTTCCCTTCTAATCATTATGCATACTGCTTTCTCATGCCAGTCAGACCACGTTGCTCATTGTGTTAATTTTGCTGTTCCTATTATTCATGAAATTGTCAGTGTAGGAAGGCAACGATTTTTTTTTATAGCATGCTCTTGTTCTGTTGAGTGAAACAGTATGGAAAAATTATATATATTTTTTATGGCTGTTTTATGGTGTTGATGGCTAATTAAGTCCATCCTTAAACCAATGTGTTTCAATGATGCAGAGGAATAATGAGTAGGTTCATTTATATTTTTGGAGGTGTGTGAACATTGGAAAGGGTTAGATCTTTAATTAACTGTGATTGCTTAATTCAATTGATTAAGGCTCCATGTGAATGAAGTCACGTTTATGGATTCAGTTCCTGTGTAGCCCTGTTTATTTAGTCATGCTTGCACCCTTAACCTCATCCAACCTCCTTGCTAATGCATACTATTAGCTAAAAACAAAGTACAGAGTGGGTAGAAAGTGCAAATCTCTCTGTATTCTTGGAAAAAATACCCAGCAGGCATGCCCTCTTAATACTGGGGAGAAGTAGGGCTCATTATTAAATCTTTGATTGTTTTTAGTTCTCCTGAAAATTCACTTATTGTACAACA
>PVIY010001497.1:0-110099 GCA_004026745.1 Myrmecophaga tridactyla
GAAGAGGAAGAGGAAGAAGAAGAGGAAGAAGAAGAAGAAGAAGAAGAAGAAGAAGAAGAAGAAGAAGAAGAAGAAGAAGAAGAAGAAGAAGAAGAAGAAGAAGAAGAAGAAGAAGGAGGAGAAAGAAAAGCGCTATAGAGGAAGCATGCAAGGCCCCTCAAGTTCTGGGCTGGTAACTTGCACAAGGTCACTGTCACCACATTCTGTTGGTCAAAGGACGTCACAAGGCCAACCCAGACTTAAAGGATGGGAAATAGATTCCACTCCTTGATGAAAGTTGCTGCAGAGTGACATTTCACAAGAGTTTGTATACAGGGAGAGAATAATTGTTCCCATATTTGTTAATCTATTTCATGGCCTTGCCCATGAGAATATAAACTTTAAAAAAAGAAGGATTTTTTTTTTACACTTTTGTTTACCAATGCATCTCATAGCTTATGATAGCCCCTTTTTGTGGTGCATGATCATGGAATATTTGTAAGACAACAAAGAAATTGCAAAAGGTGGCTATCTGATAGAAATTAAGGTGTCATATCATTGCGCGTTCCTCTTGAATGTTGAAATGTTCTATCATTCCCTAGATAAATATTCTTATTAGAATTTAAGTGCTTTGAGATTCAGAACTACAGTTAGCACCTAGCAAACCTTGAACAAATATTTGTTGGATTAATTAACAGATTTCACCATTGAATGAAAAAAGCAAAACTATTTAGGGAAATATAAAAGTTATTTTGAGATTCAAATAATTAATATTTTATTTATATGCTGATATAACATTAGCTATTAACTTTAAGAAAGGTAATTATGCAGGTAAATATTCTATACAACATAAGATAAATAAAATTAATATAGATTATATAAAACAAAACATAGAAAGAAGAATGAAAAAGAAAAGCCAATTTTAGTGCTTGCTTAAACTTTTCTTTCTTCTTCATATTTGCTTTTCTGTACTCCATGATTTTATATACAACCATAAAAATAGTGGTGATTCTTAAGACTCTAAAAAATATATATATATAATCACCAATTTTGATTACTGCATTATTCATAATGTGAGAAAATGCAAACAACAAAAACCTTTACAGAGCAAAATCATTAGGTGGAATGATGATATTAAAATGATAATTATGAATTTAGGTTATCAGAATTTTTTTTAATCAGAATGCAAAATACCAAGTTTAAGTTTTATAAAATGTATGTAAATAAATAGTTTGTTACTTAAGATATAGAATTTTGAGTTTGTGTTGCTTGTTTTTACTCATTTCAGATGTTATTCTAGATGCAAAATAGTCACAAATTTTAAAATACTTGGAAATTAGAAGAAAAACCCGCTGCTGATATCATATTCACTTCTGAATGTGTTTTTGCCTTTGCAGCTGTTCCTTATCCAATTGCTGAATGAAAGTAACATTTGCAACAGAGAATTTGATATTCACCCCATAGAAAAGATGTGTTTAATAATTCTTGCATGATAGGGAAAATATGTGGTCTCTTTATTAAATAAAATCCTCATAAACAGTGCTTCATAAATAATCATGCATGCCTCAGGTCAGTGTAAATATAGTTAGTTTTGAAGAGCAGAGTTAGAAAACATAAATAATATTCATTCTTCTTGCCCAAGGTTGCCCAATAAACAATGTCAAAATGTGTGAGTGCTTGGCCTAGTGGTCTCTAGATTAGACCTTTTTTCTTCTCTAAGATGGGCAAAATCTTCAGAGGACCACAAATGATATGGATTTTTTTTTATTAAAACATTCTTAACTGAAATATGGTCACATAAGTGCTCAGTTCTGTCATTTGACTAAAATATCTGTCACACAGGAAAGCAGTGAATCTGGCCTTTCTGGGTCTTTTATATAAGAAGTATATTAAAAAGTACATAAAATTCAGACCTTAAATTGTACTTAAAAGTTTAAAAGCATGTAGGCTAACTCAAAGCAATTTTAATTTTCACATACAAGCTGAGCTATTCAAACAAGTACTATTCATTTGTTCCAATCACTGTAGATAGAATGCAAAGTTAAAAATTAGACACACTCACATTCGTCTTCATTCGGTGTACTTACGTTATTGTGCTACACCCAAGTAGTGTTGTGCTATCCATTTCTGAATTTTTACAATGAAGCTGAATGTGAGAATGATAGAGGGAGGAGGGCTGGGGGCACATATGAAACCGGAAGGAAAGATAGGTGATAAATACTAAGATAGCATAATCTAGGAATGCCTAGAGTGTGCACTGATAGTGACTAAATGTACAAATTAAAAAAATATTTTTGCATGAGGAAGAACAAACGAATGTCAATATCACAGGATGCTGAAAATGAAGTCATTCATATTTTAAAACTTCAACTTCTGCGTGACACTGAAGTCAAAAATATTTATTTGGTACAAAATTTTTATTTGACTAGTACATTTCCTAATTTAACTTATATGGACACTTTAATTAAACACCATAAGTACATGAAACCTTAAATAGGGCATGAGATTTTGTAAATTTGTCCAGGTTAGTGTGATGCCCCAATAAATCCCAGAGTGATTTGAACAGCAAATAAAGAAGTATTTCAAAATCCCCTTGGGGGAATGGAGAGAAAAGGGGAAAATTCAACTTCTTCATTTGGAGAAATCCTGATATTCCTGCAAGCAGTGGGGACAACCAAATCAATAGCCTGAAACCTTGATCTTGGGGTTTGTTCCTATGAAACTTATCCTCACAAGGGATAGGCTAAATCTACTTAAAATTAGGCCTAAGAGTCACCCCCACTTAGATGTGGCCTCTCTCTCTCTCTCAGCCAATGTGGAAAGAAAACTCACTGCCCTGCCCGTGTCTACGTGGGACATGACTCCCAGGGGTGTAAACCTCCCTGGCAACATGGGACAGAAATCCTAGAATGAGCTGGGATTCAGCATCAAGATATTGAGAAAACCTTCTCAACCAAAATAGGGAAGAGAGAAATGAGACAAAATAAAGTATTAGTGGTTGAGAGATTTCAGAGTTGAGAGATTATCCTGGAGGTCATTCTTTGCATTATATAGATGCCCCTTTATGGTATATTTGAGTGGCTAAAGGGAAATACCTGAAACTGTAGAGCTGTTCTCCGGTTGCCTTGGTTCTTGAAGATGATTGTATAAAGATATAATGTTTACAATGTGATTGTGTGATTGTGAAAACCTTGTGTCTTATATTCCCTTTATCTAGGGTATGGACAGATGAGTAAAAAATAAGAATAAAAAAATAAACAAATATGGGGGAACCAAGGTTAAAATATATTGGATAGATGGAAAACACTAGTGGTCAATGAGAAGGAGGGGTAAAGGGTATGGTATGTATGAGTTTTTTCTTTTTTCTTTTTATTTCTTTTTTTGGAAATGATGCAAGTGTTCTAAAAAATGATCATGGTGATGAATATACTACTATGTGATGATACTGTGAGCCATTGAATATATAAAATGTATGGAATGTTTGTATGTTAAGAAAGTTTGTGTTTCTATGTTGTTTCATCAATAAAAATATTTTTTTAAAAAAGGGAAAAAATTAGACATAGTCGATAGACCAGAGTAACCCATCTTTTTCATTATTGAGTTCTTCTGATACCTGCTAGATGCCATAAGCAATTTTTCATGATATTATAGGAAAGGAATCAATTATTGAATTTTTCAAAAAAAAAAGCAGGAGGAATCTTATCTAAGCTTTTTTTTATTATTCTATATTTTTAAAAGTTTTCTCTTGCTAAAAAACTAGAATGATTTTCATTTTCACATTAAGTTTTCTGTGTACCAATTTAGAGCAAATAAATATAGAATGATTTCGTATAAGTTTTTTCAGACTACATTTTTCATACTGCAATTAGAAGAACCACAGAAAATAAAATAACATATGATTACTCTCATTTCTACTGATAGGATGCTTCTTGTTCTAGTTTGCTAGCTGCTGGAATGCAATACACCAGAAATTGAATGGCTTTTAAAAAGCAGAATGTAATGTTGCTACTTATAGTTCTAAGACTGTGAAATTGTTTAAATTAAAACAAGTCTATAGAAATGTCCAATCTAAGGTGTCCAGGAAAAGATACATTGAATCAAGAAGGCTGGTGATGTTCAGCGTTTCTCTCTCAGATGGAAAGGCATGTGGCAAATGGGGCAACATCTGCTGGCTTCCTCTCCAGGCCTCTTGCTCCATGAAGCTCTCCCAGGGGCGTTCTCTTTTTTCATCTCCAAAGGTAGGTGGCTGGTGAAGTCTTTGCTTCTTGTGGCTATGTCGTTCTGTGGCTTTCTCTAAAATACTTCCTCTTTTAAAAGATTTCAGCAGACTAATCAAGACCCACATAGAATGGGTGGAGGCATGTCTCCATCTAATCAAGTTTAATACTCACAATTGATTGAGTCACATCTCCGTGGAGATAACCCAATCAAGTTTCCAACTATAGCGCTGAATAGGGATTAGAAGAAACTGTTGCTCCCACAAAATTGATGAAGATTAAAACATGGCTTTTCTAGGGTACATAAATCATTTCAAAGCAGCACACTCCTGAAAAATAAAACAAGAACTGTACAGTGCTAAAAGAGCGTCAGGGCCAGAAAAATAGAATATCCAAACCATAGCAATTGAAATAAAAGCCTTTCCGCCTTTGCCAAAATTGGGGGATTTAGCTTTTTTTTTAATTTAGGCAGAAGATTATTTGTAAATTTGTGATTAAGTTAAGTAAAATCATACTTAAAAAAATAGTATGTGTTGAGAAATAAGGCAGACACAAAAGGCAAATATTGAATGAGCTCTCTTAAAATCACCTAGAATAAGAAAATTCATAAAGATAGATAGATTACAAGTTTCCAGGAGTGAGGGGAAAAGGGGATTATTGGTTACTGATGACAAGTTTCTGTTTCAGATGGTGAGAAAGTTTGGGTGATGGATGTTGGTGATGGTGGCACAATACTGTGAATATAATTAATACCAATGGTTGGATGCTTGAAAGTAGTTAAAATGGGAAATTTTGAGTTGTGTATATGTTACTACAATAAATATTTAAAATAAATAATATGTTTATATGCTTTTAATAATGGTATATTAATTCATAAATGCTATTGTTTTTTAGATAATACACGTACACACCTGTGTGTGGGCACACAATACATGCACATAACATAGATGCTTCTCTAGAACATAGAAGTTTATAAAGTTAAATAATTAAAATCAAAAATCTCTCCTGCTGTTGATAGGAAAATAAAGGGAAAAATTGAACATATGATTTTATATCTTCCATGTATTTTGTGATATTTCTTAATGCTCTGGTGGTAAATTGAGGGCTTAGAGATTTGATGGAATAGATTGTGGAATGAAAAAAATGCCCTATATTTTATGTAGGGCAGCCTAGAAAGGTTGAATTGTGGCCTTTGGAAATACATGTTTGAATCCTAACACCTGATCGTGTGAATGTGACCCTATTTTGAAATATGATCTTTGAAGATATTGCCAGTAAGATGAGGCCAAACTGAATTATGGTGGGCCCTAATCCAATATGACTGGTGTCCTCACAAGCAGAGGAAATTTTGGACACAAGTAGTGAAAGGACCATATGATAGAGGCAGAGATTGAATTTTGCCACCAGTCAAAGAACACCTGGGACTGCCAGCAAGCCACTGCCAGACTCTACAGAATCCAGAGAAAGCATGGCCCTGTCAACAGTTTGACTTTGGAATTCTATCCTCTAGAACTGTGAAACAATACATTTCTGTTGTGTTAAGCCACCCAATTTGTGGCATTTGTTACAGCAACCCTAGGAACTAAGGCAGAAGGCCTTTCTATTCAGGTACCATATCTTATTAGCTTTATATAATTGTTATATGCTTGTCACATAATGCCTGACTCTACAGAAAGCATCTACTTTATTATTCTCAGGCATTTGATACAGATTTGGTCCCTGTGGAAGAAAACCTAAACCAGCTCTATACTCTCATTAACTAAGCGGCTCTGTTTATATCCAACATTTGTAATTAAGAAGAACATGCAACCCCAGTCTCAAACACCTATTTTATTAGTCATAAATATTATATTTTGCTGCCATCTAAGGTATTTATTTCATTTTTCAATTCATTTGGAATCAAATGGAGGAAAGGAATGAGACAAGTCAAGAAAAATGGTCAAGAAAAGAGATGAATGAGGAAACACAGGAGTGTATCTTATCAAATGTCATGGATTGGAGGCCTTATGGACCCCTGAAAATTATGTTCTTACAAAGTGAATCCACTCCTGTGGATGTGGACCCATTCTAAGTAGCATCTTTTGGTGAGTAGGATCTTAACTTAAGATGTGACCCACCTCATTCAAGGTGGAAGGGAGATTCCAGCAGACACCACCATGTGCCTTGCCATATGACAGAGGTGTCTGGGATCCCTGTAGCTAGGCTTTGGGGAGAACGCATTGCCTGGTGATGTCTTGATTTGGACATTTGCATGACCTCAGAACTGCAGACTTATAAGTTAGTAGATCCCCATTGTAAAAGCCAACTCAGATCTGGTACATTGCATTTTGCAGCTTTAGCAAACTAAAACATCAAGATTTCTTAAAAAGACAGAGTCAGCCATTGTATTAAATATCTCTGAGAAGACAAAGTGAGGAAAATAAGGAGAATATACCTTTGGATTTGGCAACATAGAAATCTTTTGTAACCATAGGAAAGATAGCTTCAGTGTAATGGAAGAGGAGAAAGTGATGTTCGAATGAGAAGAGTAAAAGGGCACAGAGCAAGTGCCAAAAACATGAGAGGGTAATTGGCAATAATGTAAAAGTTGTTCATTTTTAAACAAGTTTTAGAGTAGTTTGTATGCTAATTAAGATTACATCTTAGTGGAAAAAACAAACAAACAAAACACTGGTGATATATGAGAAAGGAATGAAAACCAAAGGAGTGAAACTTCTGAGACCAAGACACATTAGGAAGACAAGGGAGCTTCTTTTTGGTAAATCTTATAATCTTAAGAATATTTTAATGGAGATTAAGTGTTGGAAGTGGGTGCAGTGAGGGTGAGGTGCTACTAGAAATCAGGGTGTAGTAGAAAATGTGTGTAATAAATTTTGCTGAAAATGGGGGAGTAAGTTTAAAAGAATTAACCAGAAAACAAAATGGGATTTCCTGGTATGTTATAGGCCTATTTGAATTTGCTGTAAATTTAGAATAATGCTATTCTCATCTCCGTGATTTTCTCCAAGAATTCTCCTTTGCACCAAAAGCAGATATAGAGGACTCTGGCTTTTCTTTATGGATTCATATCCTTTGTGTTTTATTTTGTTATTCTTCTTCAGTGGGTCACCTTACTCTACCTTCTTATTTATTTGATCATTTATTCCATCATTGCTTATAGAGAGTAGCTTATTACCAGTGACATCATTAAATTAGCCACTATATTAGCAACTGTATTAGCAGTGTTCATAATAAATAGCAGCTTCATTTTAGTTAAATATTAATTTCATTTTAAAGATGAATTTTCCTTTAAGAGCAATCTGTTCACTGTTGCAGAGTGAATTCTTAAGCAAGTGCATTTGCCACTTCTTAAATATTATACAGAGACAGCTGCTAATCAATTACACAGAAACACATTTATACTTACACCTGCTATATTCCCAATAAAAGCAAAGCACTTAATTAACCTATACAATGTTTTAATAAAAATTTATTTGAAGTGATAGAGGACTGCATCAGAAGTCACACTAAATTAATTACTTCTTACTGAATACAAAGTAGGAACCCATGAACCCTTTAGCTTAGTATTAAGATCCAGTGATAAATGCCTAACATTAAATGAAAAGGAAAAGTAATAATATTTACATTATCACTTCATTTCATCAGAAAACTTCACTAAACAAAAATTAACTGCATGTTAATGCTGTCCCCTCAATCCAAAATCAATTTTTAATTGAACAAATTTATTTGAGGACTTTATACGTGAAAAGCTGTGGCAGAGATTTCTGAGAGTTCACCAATATTGAATATTGTCTTCTTCCTTTTAAAGCAGTACCCTATGCCCAGCTTTTACCTGGTCCCATAGCCACAGAGAAGAACACTATTCCGCCACCTTCTGCAGCTCCATTGGGTATGGAGTTAAGTTCAGGTCAATGAGAAGAAATGAGGAGTGATATAAGAAATTTCTGAGGTGCTGCTGGAAAAACAAAATTTTGTTCCTTTTGACAGAAACTTTGTAGCTGTTCAGTTAACTCATTTCTTTTTCTTCAGAGCACACAATTATACTGTTTCCCAGCCCCCGCTTCAGTCAGGCATTGTCATGTGTTTTAGTTTCCTGGGTTGCTCAAGCAAATGCCATGCAGTAGGATGGTTGAAATGATGGGAATTTATTAGCTCATAGGTTTGAAGTTAGGGAAAAAAGTCCAAATAAAGATGTCACTAAGGCGATTCTTTTTCATGCAGACTAGCACCCTGGGGCTGCCTGCCGGAGATGCGTGGTCCTGGGCTCCTCTTTCATATGACAATGCACATGGCCTCTCCTAGACTCCCTTCTCTTCTGGGTTCCATTGAACTTCCACTTCTTGCTTCCTGGGGCTTTTCCCTTTCTCTGTCTGAATTTCATTCTTCTTATAAAGGACTTCATTGATATTATTAAGACCCATCCTGATTCAGCTGGGCAACACTTTAAATGAAAAAACTTCATCAAGAATTCCCACTTAGAATGAGTTCGCATGCACAGAAATAGATTAAGTTTAAGAACCTGTTTTTCTGGGTACATACATCTCATAAACCACCACACTGTTACTGCATTATAGAGAAAGGAATGGGAGTGGAATGATCCATGCCACTTCAGCTGCTCTATTTCTCAGCTTCCAAGCTGCCTTTCATTGGAGACAGACAAGCAGGACAAAATGAATGTACAAATTGGCAATCATGGAGGAGGAAGGGGTGTGTTTCCTTGAGTAACTTCTTAGAAAAGATCTACCCACTGAACAGGAACACCCTGCTGAGGACTTCATTCAAACAAGAAAAGAGTTTCATGTTGAGATCTCGGTTTTGTCTTTGGATCTATAAGCACAACCTCTACTAATAATCACAAGTCCTCCCATTCTACTCGCTGGGGCTGAAATATGTATGTATGTCGTGAGCCAGTCTCCATTCCAACACCCTTGGAATGACAGAGGAAGTGGGTCTCTGGAACAGAGCTGCCTATATCCCTGACACCACGGATGGATGCGGACTGCCCTGCCACATCTGGACTTATATTTGTGAGAAAATAAATATAGATTATAGTTGAACCACTCTATTTTTGGAACTCTTTCTTCAAAATGTTTAGCATATACCCTAAACCAATAGTTTTCAAAACTTAATTTGCATCCGTAGCACCTGTAGAACTTTTAAAACATAGGTTGCTAGAGCACATCTTCAGAGGTTTTTATTCTATAAGTCCTAGCTAGAGCTCAAGAATTTTAATTTCTAGCAAAATAAAACTCTAGTTTCACTGCTAGCCCAAAGTCAACATTTTACCCTAAATAATATTTTATCATAGTTATCGAGTACATGTCAAAAAGAACATAAATGCCTACTCCAGGATGAGCTCATAGCAAAACAACAAATACGTAATGTGATCATTTCTATATTGATAGCATATATAAGATGCAATGGGAATACAGAGAAAAGGGATACAAACCTCTACACTATAAAGGTAACATTCAAGTTGATACAAAGATACCACTTTTGGTAGCCTATATAGACTGCTTATGTAACATTATTTTATCATACAATCATTGGACTAAGTTTATCCATATGAAATCATGTATGACAGAATGAAAATGCAAAGCTTGAAAATGTGGTTGTGATGCTAAACATGTTTACTACATTGATTGACTCTTTCATCTTTGATGAAATAAGACCTATTCACTGTTGTTGAAATGTACTCTACCCTCCAAATTGGTGTCCTTAGCCTATACCTCAAGAACTCAAGCGCAAAACTGTGAGTGTTTTTTTTATCTAGATAAGCTTTACCAGATAAAATAATGGCAGTGGAATCATAGCTTCTTATTCCTTTGAAAGAAATGAGCTTAGTTATATGCATGTGTCAACTTCAGTTGTTTTAAACAGTTTAATTTTAAGGACATATGAGATATCAAGTATGAGCATATATCCATGTCAAAGAAAACAGAACCAAAACCATGATCTACTGATTTATATGTAGATTAACATTTTTATAAAGTAGAAAAAGTACTAGATTATAACAAAAAGAACCCTGGCATTATTGGTCAAGTCTGTTCCCTTGACTTGGCTTTTTCCTTTCATTTCTAAAATAACAATAATATCATTTTTCCATGATGAACTCATGAATTATATATTAATTATGTGGAAACACTTTGTATAATACTAAACAAATATGTGTGTTTGGATGGCTGTGCCCATAATTTAAATAAGCTTAATCCAAAATTATCACATGCCTCTTTTTATTAAAAGTTTTCTGTACATTAGTTTATATTTTTTAATTATCTATTTCATCTTTAATAAAAGAAAAGTTAATTAGGAAAGAAGTTATGTAAGTGTGTTTGTGCATATAATTCCTCTCATATTACACATTTCTTTGCCCATAAGGTAAGAAAAATAATGTTTGCAAAACATGATAAAAGCATTGAAATGAAAACAATCACTTAATCCAAAAGGACTGAATTTATTGTATAAGCAAATTAAAAATTATGTAAAACATTACATAGCAACTGAGCTGTACACAAATGAATCATTTCAATGAGTGCAATACATAATATTGCGGGTGGGATTTTTGTTAACAAAATAGGTTTATTAAGGTGGTCGAATTAAAAAAAAAAATTCCTCCCTGCTTTGGAACCAGGTGGAAACACCAAAAAAAAAAACCCTTCCTCTGAAAAAGCATTTAAAATTGCTCCAAAACCCTGCCTATTAAGTTCTCCCTTCACTTAAATGAGTTTCATAGATTTTCTTATTATTCTTATGTGCTAGTTTGAATCTGTTATACTCCCCAGAAAAACCTGTGTTCTTTTAATCTAATCTTGCAGGGACAGACCTGTTGTTGGGTGGGGATTTTAAATTGTTTCCATGAGATGTGACCCCGCCCATTCAAGGGGGCTCTTAATCTGCTTGTTGGGTTGCTTTAAAAGGGCAGGAAGAGTTTAGAGAAGCTAGGAGAGAAAATGCCCCAGGGAGAAGCAAGAAGGATGCACAGGAGCTGAGAGAGCTATTTTGAAACCAGAATCCTGAAGAGAACATGAGCAGACATCTCCATGTGCCTCCCCATGAGACAGAGCAACCCTGGATGCCAGCTGCCTT
Source organism: Myrmecophaga tridactyla (assembly GCA_004026745.1). Classification (NCBI taxonomy): domain Eukaryota; kingdom Metazoa; phylum Chordata; class Mammalia; order Pilosa; family Myrmecophagidae; genus Myrmecophaga; species Myrmecophaga tridactyla. The sequence continues at coordinate 11,283 of PVIY010001497.1, forward strand.
TCATCTGAGAAGGTATCTTCCTCTTGATGTGGATATTTTCATGGCCTTAGAACAGTAAATTTGTAACGTAATAGATCCCCTTTGTAAAAGTCAATTCATCACTGGTTTATTGCATTCTGGCAGCTTTAGCAAACCAAAACAGAGACACCACACAGATAACAGAAAAACAGACAGTGATTTAGGTGAGCATTTAAAAACAAAATTGAAAATCCATAAATAGGTGTCCAATTGACAACAAGGTGTTCTTACCTACCTTAGATATCTATGTTATTTTTAGCATTCAGGGCAGCACTTTGGTCATCATTGGAGCTCAGTGATTACTTTAGAATGAATGAATCACAGAGTGCAGAAAATAACTATTGCAGTAATCCAGATGAGAAGTGACTATGTCTTAAACCAGGTTGTTTGTATTTGGGATATGGATATTTGAGAAGACTCTGAGTATATCCTGAAGGTAGGGCTAACAGGAATTATTGATGGATTGTATATGGAATGGGGTGAGAAAGAAAGAAAGAAGTCAACAGGTCCACAGGGTTTTAAAGCCAGAGTAACTGGAAAGATGGAGTTACCAGTGACTTAGATGGGGAAGGCTTCGGGAACAACTGCTTTTGTTGGTGGCCAGGGAGTATGGGAAAATCAGGACTTTGGTTTAGGACATGCTAATTCTGAGATAACTATTGATATCTAAGTAGAGACTTTTCAGTAGACAAGTGGATAACAAGTTTGTAATTCAGGGTATGGTAGTTAGATTCAGTTGTCAACTTGGCCAGGTGAAGGCACCTAGTTCTGTTACTGTGGACATGAGCCAATGGTACATGAACCTCATCTGTTGCTGATTACATCTTCAGTTGGTTAGGAGGCATGCCTGCATGAACAATGTTTGACTTAATTGGCTGGTGCTTAAATGAGAGAGTGCAACATAGCACAGCCCAAGCAGCTCAATATACCTCATCTCAGCACTCGCAGTTCAGCCCAGGCCTTTGGAGATGCAGAAAGGAATCACCCCGGGGAAAGTCGTTGGAACCCAGAGGCCTGGAGAGAAGGCCAGCAGAGATCACCCTGTGCCTTCCCACGTAAGAAAGAAACTCAGTTGAAAATTAGCTGCCTTTCCTCTGAAGAACTAATGAAACAGATCTCCTTTTATTAAAAGGCAATCCATCTCTGGTGTGTTGCATTCCAGCAGATAGCAAACTAGAACATAGGGGGAAATTTGGGGCTTGAAATATTAATTTGGGTTCAGCAGTATGGTTAATTTACTAGTAAGATAAATTTAGATAGAGGAGTCAACCAAGGAAGGGTCATCAAGGACTTTTGGTATTACTTGTTAGGATCTGAGTAGAAAAGGAACAGACGGTTCTGAGCAGTGGTCAGTGAGGTGAGTAGAGTAACATGCTATCTCACAAGCCAAGTAAAAAAACTTTTTCTTTTCCTGCTATTGTTTGTATGTTTTATTTAGCCATAGAAAGAAATTCATCTGGTTGTTTAAGTGCTTCTCACAGGCCAAATAAAATGAGAATGGAAAAGTAATTAACTATTTGGAACAACAATATGATGATCATTATTGGGCTTGATCAGAGGAAATTTGTGGGAATGGTGGGAGCAAAGACAGATTAAATTTGGATGAAGTGGAGTTTTAAGGGGGTGGTTCCAACATTCAGTATGTATTGTAAGGAGCTTTACAGAACCACTCCCCAGCAAAACTGGTGATAACTATTTTTTTTTACTAATCATCATTTAAAGTTATTAGAGATGTTGCTAAAAGTGGAGAGAAAATGAAGAAACATTTATTAAGAAAATCTACTAAAACTAGGTGTTTGAACCAAGAAACACACCTACCAACTTCCTTCAAGCTCATTAAGGGGGAAACTTCAAATAGGTATAGCCAAGGACACAGAGCACTCTCTTCTCCCACTTCCCAAAGAAATATCTTCCCAGGAAGTGCAGGATAAAGAGAGTATAAAAAAAGAATACCAGCAAAATCACTGACACCCTTGGATAATTGTGGATATATCCGAGATTGTGTCACCTGAGGAGCAAATGAGAAATTGTACACTGGAAGGTGAAGGTAAGGGGTAAATTTCGCAAAAATAATCCAGGCTAATCAAACCAAACATACAAGCAAAAAACAATAAGAAGTCCTAGAAGGGAGGATGGAGGTGGTCAGTATTCTAAGAGTTACTGTGATACATTATCTAAAGTGTCCAACATTTGTTTCCAACAAATGTTCAACAAAAAAATTATAAGATGTCTCTATGAAAGTGACAAGATGTTAGATTTTAATAGATGATAGCTTCAAGATAACCACTGTAAATATGTTCAAAGAACTAAAATAAACCATGTCTAAAGAAATAAAGGAAGGTATAATGAGAATATTGCATCAAAATGGAGAATCAGCAAAGGGATAGAAATTTTAAAAAGAAACAAATGAAAGTTCTAGAGTTGAAAAGTACAATAACTTATAAACTGAAGGGACTCCACAGTAGATTTGAACTGGTAGTCAGTTTGAACATTGATTGACAGAGATTATGCAATGTGAAAAAAAGGAAGGGGAAAAAATGAAGGAAAATATACAGAGCCTCAGAGAAATTTAGGGAAATATTGAGCCTACCAGCATGCATATATAATGGGAGAACCAGAGGAAAGGAACAGAAAAAAATATGAAGAAATAAATGGCTGAAAAATGCCTCACATTTATTGAAAAGTATTAATCTACACATCTAGAAAATTGAATGGATCTCAGGTAGGATAAATGCAGAGATTCATAGACACATCAGAGGAAAAATGATGAAAGCCAGAGAGAAGAAGAGCAAGCTTAAGAGTGAAAAGCCAAATTACAAAAATCGATTGTAATTCTATATATGTACAGTAAACAATCTGAAAATAAATTCAGAAAATCCGATTAACAGTTTCATCAAAAATAATAAAATAATCAGGAATAAATTTTACAAAAGCAGTGTGTGATATGAAGTCTATGATTAGGGCAATGTTATGATTCTGTACTGCCTAGATAGCTGGTGAAATTGGGTGGACTTCAAATGGCCTAATCACAAGTTCACCTTCCAATGCTGCTCAAGTGAATAAAGGTCCCCAAGCCAAGCAAGCCTCCTCATCAAGGGTACCAGGCACAGTTCATGCTTACCCCTGAAAAAAGGAAACAGTAAGGTATATATTTTCTAATAGACCATGCTATTATTAACACCTTGCAATTGTGTAATATATTTGCTATAATTCATGAAATAACATTTGTACCTATTAACTATAACCCATTTATACAATATGGTGCACTATGTTGTACAGTCCTATGTTTTATCTCTTAATTTTTATTGTAGTAACATATAAACTACCTAAAATTTCCCCCTTTTAACCACATTCCTATATACAAGTCAGTGCCATTAATTATACTCACAATGTTGCACTACCATCACCACCATCCATTTCCCAAATATTACCATTATCCCAAAGAAAGCTAAGCATTAACTTCCTATTTTCTAACCCCAACCCAACCCCTGGTAAACTATATTTTAAATTTGAACTCTATGAGTTTGTTTATTCTAATTATTTCATATCAGTGAAATCATACATTTCACTCAAAATGATGTCTTCAGGTTTCACCATGTTGTTCCGTACATTAGGACTCCATTCCTTTTTAATGCTGAGTGATATTCCATTGTATGTGCAAACTACATTTTGTCTATCCATCAATCAGTTGCTGGACACTTGGGCTGCTTTCACCATTTGGCAACTGTAAATACTGCCAATGTGAACATCAATGTGCAAATATCTATTCAAGTCACTGCTTTCAATTCTTTTGGCCATATACCTAGTAGAGGTATTGCCAGGTCATAAGATAATTCTATACTGAGCTTTCTGAGGAACCGCCAAATGGTCTTCCACAGTGGCTATGCCATTTTATATTCCTAACAGCAATGTTGAATGTCCCTATTTCACCATATCCTTTCCAACACTTGTAATTTTCTTTTTTAAAAAATAGTAGCCATACTAGTGGGTGTGAAATGGTATCATTATGGCTATCATTTGAATTTCCCTAATGGCTAATGATTCTGAACATCTTTACTTGTTCTTTTTAGCAATTTGTTTGTCATCATGAAATGTTTACTCAGTCTTTTGCCCATTTTTAAAAACAGATTGTCTTTTTCTTATAGAATTATAGGATTTCTTTATATATTCTGGATATTAAACACCTATTGTGTTTGTGGTTTCAAAACATTTTCTCCCATTGCAGAGGTTGTCTTTTCACTTTCATGATAAAGTTCTTTGAGGCATAAACGTTTTAAGTTTCATTAAAGTCCCATTTATCTATTTTTTTCTTTTATTGCTTGTGCTTTGTGTGTAACGTCTAAGAATCCATGGCCTAACACAAGATCTTGGAGATACTTCACTACATTTACTTCTAGGAGTTTTATAGTTCTGACTCTGATATTTAGATCTTTGACCCATTTTGAATCAATTTTTGTGTCTGGTGTGAGATAGGGGCCCTCATTCATTATTATGCATATGGATATACAGTTCTCACAGCAACAATTGTCAAAGAAATCATTCTTTTCCAATTGAGTGGACTTGGCAGCCTTGTCAAAAAAAAATGAGCTAAAAAAAAAAAAAAAAACAAATTGGCCATACGTATCACAGCTATCTAGTTATCTCAGAACTCTCGGATTGGTTTCATTGTTCTATGTCTGTCCTTGTGCCAGTACCATATTGTTTTGACCACTGTAGCTTTGTAACATACTTAAACACCAGGGAAAGTGAGTCCTCCAAGTTCACCATTCACCTTAAAAATGGCTTTGGCTATTCAGGATACCTTAGAGTTCCAAATAAATTTGATAACTTCCTTTTCCATTTCTGCAAAGTAGACTGTTGGAATTTTTATTGGGATTGAATTGAATCTCTAAAATATTTTGGGTAAAATTGGCATCTTAACAATATTTAATCTTCCAATCCATGAGCATGGAGTGTCTTCCATTTATTTAGATCTATTTTTTATTTATTTTAGCAAAGTTTAGGTTTAAAATGTGTAAGTGCTTTACATTTTAATTAAAGTTCTTCCTTGATATTTGATTCTTTTTGTTGCTATTATAAATTTAATTTTTTCTTTGATTTCTTCCTGAGTTTGCTCATCACTACTGCAGAAAAACACGGCTGATTTTTCCATGTTGATTTGTACCCCATCACATTACTGAATGTGTTTATCAACTCTAATAGCTTTGTTGTAGTTTGGGGGGAAACTTTCTATATAAAAGATCATGTCATCTGCAAATAGTGAATGGTTTACTTCTTCCCTTCCAATCTGGATGCGTTTTATTTCTTTTTCTTTTTCTTGCCTAACTGCTCTGAATAAAAATTCTAGCACATGTTGAAAAACAGTGGTGACAGTGGGCATCATTGTCTTATTACAGATCTTAGAGGAAAAGCTTTCAGTTTTTCACTTTTGAGTATGATGTTGTCTGTGGGCTTCTCATATATGTCCTTTATCATGTTGAGGAAGTTTCCTTCTATTCGTATTTTTCTAAGTATTTTTATTATCAAGAAAGGATGCTGAATTTTGTGAAAGGCCTTTTCTGCATCAATTGAGATGCTCATGTGCTTTTGCCTTCATTGTGTTGATTTGAAACACTACATTAATTCATTTTCTTATGTAGAACCACCCTTGCATACCTAAGATAAAATCCACTTGACCATGGTGTGCAGTTTTTTTTTTTAATGTGCCATTGGAATTTGTGCTGGTTTGAAATGATGTATGTACCCTAGAAAAGCCATGTTTTAATCCTAATCCCATTTTGTAAAGACAGCCATTTCTTCTAATCCCTATTCAATATTGTACATTTGAAACTGTAATTACATCATCTCCCTGGAGTTATGATTTGATCAAGAATGGTTGTTAAGCTGGATTAGGTAGAAGCATGTCTCCACCCATTTTAGTGGGACTTGATTAGTTTCTGAGGTCCTATAAAACAGGAAACATTCTGGAGAATGAGAGATTCAGAGAGAACAGAGCAGGACAACATAGCCATGAGAGGCAGAGTCCACCAGCCAGTGAGCTTTGGAGATGAAGAAGGAAAATGTTTCCTGGGGAGATTCATGAAACAGGAAGCCAGGAGAAGAAGCCAGCAGATGATGCCGTGTTCACCATGTGCCCTTCCAGCTGAGAGAGGAACCCTGACCATGTTCACCATGTGCCTTCGCACTTGAGAGAGAAACCCTGAACTTCATTGGGCTTCTTGAACCAAGGTATCTTTCCCTGGATGCCTTTGATTGGACATCTCTATAGACTTGTTGTAATTGGGACATTTTTTCAGTCTTAGATCTGTAAACTTGCAACTTATTAAATTCCCCTTTTTAAAAGCCATTCTGTTTCTGGTATATTGCATTCCAGCAGCTTGCAAACTAGAACAGATTTAATATGCAACTATTTTGTTGCAGATATTTGCATCTACATTAAGAATAGCTATCGATCTGTAATTTTCTTTTCTTGAAGTATCTTTTTCTGGCTTTGGTATTCAGGTGATTTTGGCTTCATAGAGTGAGTTAGATAGCCTTCCCTCATCCTCAATTTTCTTGGAAGAGTTTGAGATAGAGTGGTACTAATTCTTCTTGGAATGTTTGGTAGTAGTCACTTGTGAAGCCGACCTTTTCTTTATTAGGAGGTTTGTGATGACTGATTCAATCTCTTCACCTGTTACTGATCTACTGAGCTCTTCTATTTCTTTTAAAGTCAGTGTAAGTTTTTCATGTGCTTCCAAGAATTTTTCTATTACATCTAGATTATCTACTTTGTTGGCATAAAGTTGTGACTAGTATCCTTTTATAACATTTTACTTCTGTGGGATCAGTAGTAATGCCCCTTTCATCATTTCATTTATTTGCATCTAATCTCTTTTTCTCTTTGTCAATCTAAGGACTTGTCAATTTTATTGATCTTTTCAAAGAACCAACTTTTGATTTTGTTAATATTCTCTGTTGTTTTTTTAATCTTAAATTCATTTATCTCTTCTCTAATCTTTGTTATTTCTTTCTTTCTGCTTGCTTTCCATTTAGTTTGCTGTTCTTTTTCTAGCTCTTCCATGTGTGAAGTTAGGGCTTCGATTTTAGCTTTTTCTTATTTTTTAATGTAAGCATTTAAGGCTATAAATTTCCCTATCAGCATTGCCTTTACTGAACCCCTTAGATGTAGATATATTGTGTTCTTGTTTTCATTCCTTTCAAGATATTTATTGATTTCCCTTGGAATTTCTTATTTGACCCAGTGATTGCTTAAGTGTGTTTTGAACTTCCATTTATTTGTTGATTTTCCAGTTCTTTGCCTTTTTTAGATTTCCAGCTTCATTTCATTATGGCCAGAGGAGATGCTTTGTTTAATTTCAAACTTTTTAAACTTATTGAGACTTGTTTTTGACCCAACATGTGATTATTGTGGAGAATGATCAAGCACACTTGAGACGAATATATATGTTTATGTTTTGAGGTGCAATGTTCTGTATATGTCTGTGAGGTCTGGTTCATTTATCATATTATTCAAGTTCTTTGTGTCCTTATTGATCTTCTATTCAAATGTCCTATCTACTAATGAGACTGGTTTGTTGATGTTTCCAACTATTATTTTAGAGGTGTCTATTTTTCCTTTCAATTTTACCAGTGTTTTCCTCATATATTTTGTGGCAGCATGGTTAGGTGCATAAGTATTTATGATTGTTACTTCCTTTGGTGGATTGACCTTTTTATTAATATACAGTATGCTTTGTTCTTGTAGCATCTTTTGTCTTAATACTGTTTTGTCAGGTATTAGTATAGCTGCCTCATCTCTTTTTTGTTACTAGTTGCATAGTCTCAGATGAGTGCCTTGTATCATGCTTTTAAATAGATTCTGCCAGTCTATGTCTTTTGATTGGGAAGCTTAATCCACTAACATTCAGTGTTATTACTGTAAAGGCAGTACTTACTTCAGCCATTTTGTCCTTTGGTTTTTATACTTCATATCTTGGGGGGTGGTTCTCTTTCTCTTTATTGCAACCTCCTTCTTTGTATATTTGACCTTTTCTGATATATCTGATGAACACCTTTCTCATTATTTCTGTATACTTTAAAAATATTTTCCTTGTCATAACTTTGGGTTTTGTTTACACAACCTGCATCTATAAGTTACTAATTTTGAAAGATTCCAACTTAGCTTCAACAGATTTCTCTGTTCCCATATCCTTCTATTTCAAAACCCTCTTTCTGTTGTTTTGGTCTCACATTAGCTCTTTATATTTTTCATATTCATTATCAGGAAATATGACTTTTTCTTGTTCAATTGCATTCTAACACTTATAACAATTAAAACATAGAAGATATAGTACTTGGGTTTTGCATTTCCCATTTTAGTTATCTGTTCTGAAAATCTTCCCTTCTTCAACTATTCGAGGCTACTGGTTTGCTGCTGTCCTTTCCTTTCAACCAGCAAAACTCCTTTTAGTAATTCTTATAGGACAGATCTTTTGTTGATGAACTCTTTCAGTTTCTGTTTATGTATGAATATTTTAAACTCTGCCTCATTTGGAGAGGGGGGGGATGCATGGTCCAGGAATCAAACCCAAATCTCCTGCATGGAAGGTGGGCGTTCTGACCACTAAACTACCTGTGCACCCTCTGCCTCATTTTCAAAGGACAGTTTTGCCAAGTAAAGAATTCAGGGCTGGCAGTTTTTCTCTTTCAGTACCTTAAATATATCAACCCACTCCGTTCTTTCATCCATGGCTTCTGATGAGAAATCAGAACAGTCTTATTTAGGATCCCACGTATGTGACAAATTACTTTTCTCTTGTTGCTTTCAGAGTTCTCTCACTGTCTTTGGCACAACACATTCTGATTATTATGTGTCTCAAAGTAGGTCTATAAGGATTTATTCTGTTATGGGTGCATTGCACTTCTCAGACATATTTATTTATGTCTTTCATAAGAGTTAGGGAATTTTTAACATTATTTCTTCAAATATTCTTTCTGCTCTTTTCCCCATTCTTCTTCTTGTGGGACATCATGAAGCATATGTTTAGATGTTTCATGATGTCATTTAAATCCCTGAGATAACAGCTTAATTTTTTCAATTATTTTTTCTATTTGTTTTTCTGACTATATGATTTCAATTGTCTTCTAGTTCATTGATTCTTTCTGCTGCCTATTCAAATATGCTTTGTTATGCTTCAAGTTCATTTTAAATTTTGATTATTATGTCTTTCATCCCCATAATTTGTTATGCATTTTGAATCAACAGATTCTTGTTTATGCTCACACATAGTCTTCTTAATATCCTTTAGCTCTATATCCATATTTCCTTCATGTCCTTGAATTGATTTAGGAGATTTTTTTGAACTTCTTTCATTCCAAATTCTGTGTCTCCTCTGAAGTTCTAATTTTTTCCCTTGACTAAGTCATATCTTCCTGTTTCTTAGTATGGCTTGTAATATTTTGTTAATTTCTAGGCATCTGTTTATTTTGATGTATTAACTTGGAAGGTCAGATTTCCCCTCAAAAGTGTTATTGTTGATTGACTTGTATTAAGGCTCATCTTTCACATTTGGTCCTTTTTAAAATTTTTACTTTCAAATTTTAGAGTAGCCCATATTTATTTATTCAGATTTTTTAAAAGCTCTTCTTTGTCTGTTTCTTGCCCTGGATATGTGGTGCAATTTTTAAGATTGCAATTTTTCTACAATTGTTTCACCTCCAGGAGAAAGCTTCCTTTTCTCTACTCCTTCTCAAGAAATCTTGATGTGTTCTATTTGTTTTTGTGCAAAATTTTCTCCCAACAACTATGATTTGTTTAACTCCTCTCCCTCACTCTGTACCTGCTTTTCCCAACACTTTTCAGTTGCTCCCGTCTTACCTTAAAACATCTCAGTTCCCTTGATCTTTTCTCTTTCTGCCTTTTCTGCTTCTGGTTTCTTCCCTATTAAGGTATCCTGTTCTGGGCCCAATCCAGAAGGGTGGGTCAATCCAGAAAGGTCCATTTTGCATTTTGGTGATCCAGCAGAATGAGACTGGGTTGAATGTGCAAAACTCTTGCCAACAATTCTGCTACAGTCTCTCTTTGTTTTCCTTGGAGGCACTTTTGCACATGGCATTCCTCAAGTGTTCATGCTCTGCCTTGCAGTATTCAGTACCTGTGCCTGTACATGTGTGGGGATCTAACTTGCTGCTGTGGGTGGCTCTATAATCTGAGTCTGCATCCACAGCAGGAGGGAACTGGATCATGATGACTTTGTATTACTTCATATCTGTGCATGAAGTGGGCGAATACAGATTGGCAAATCCAGAAAGAAAATCTCCCACCCGATATTAGAGATTATTTATAGATTATAAAATAGTTTCTATAACTATTTTATTGCCCTTTAATTTGATTCAGCAATTATCGAGTCATTCTACAGCCTCTGTTATCTTCTAAGTTTCTATCAAGTGGCATGTGTACTTTTATTTGTTGATTCTGTGGGGAGACTTTTCCATGGCATGTCTTATGTCACCATGTTTGTGATATCACCACAGATAAGGGTGTTTGAATGTGTGTATTATTGGAAGATGTCATGGCCAGGCTCATGCATCAATTTGGCCAGGTGTTGGTGCCTGGTTGTTTAGTTGGACAAACACTGGCCTGTCTGTTGCTATGAGGACATTTCATGGACTTAAATCATGATCACATCAGCAGCATCCACAGTTGATTGCATTTGCAAATAGCTAAGGGGAATGTCTTCTGCAATGAGTGATGCTTAATACAATCACTGGAAGGCTTTTAACGAGGACTCAGAAGAGACAATCACCCTTCCTGTTTCAGCCAGTCAGCCTCTCACAAGAATTTGCTGAGGATCTTTATTAGAGCTGTCAGCTCACAGTTTGCCCTACAGATCATGGACTCTTACATCCCCATGGTTTCCCAGCCAGCCTCTCCTGAGAGTTCATTGAGGATGTTCACAGGAGCTGCCAGCTTGCAGCCTACCACACAGACCTTGGACTCTACATCCCCATGGTTACATAAGACACTTTTACAAATTTCATATTTACAGATATCTCCTGTTGATTCTGTTTCTCTAGAGAACCCTAGCTAATACCAAAAACTTGACCACATGACCATTAAATGAATATATATATGTAAACTCTTAGTAACTTAAGAGAGTAAAGTACAGTATATTACTACTCATTTCTTTATATGTTTGTTTTTTTTCTTTTTTGGTCCTAAAATTAGCTCTCATTTTATTTCATATCTGATATTTGATTAATTCTATATAGAACATTGTGAAAATAATTTTCATCATAGCCTTTTGTATCTCCAATTTAAAAATTAAGTAGAGTACTGTAGCTATGGTGTATATTGTTGTTTCTATAACTATTTTATTTTGGCATAGCAGGAGATACATAGAGTTTAGGATTCAAATCATGATTCTGGTATTTTCTACTGGTGCTATGATGTTCAAATTACTTTATTTCCCTCACCCTCAATTTCTATCATAATACTTATATGTATGCATGCTACATGTATCTTGATCACCTATAATACTGGTAAATAAAAATGATATATAGATAATTTTTCCCCCTTCTCTTTGCCCATATATTTAAGATGTTTTATAATTTTTATCACTTTAAACCTTTTGTGGTTAATAACACATGGACCATTTTTTCCTTTGTACTGTGTGTTCAGAAATTTCGGTCAACATCAATAACTGTGTGATAAAATTCCACTAGTCTAGATATGGTAATTCCCATTCAAAATCCAATTTCAGCTTTGAACTTAACGATAGAGGAAAAAACTAAAGGAACTCAATAACACCTCCATGAGTCTTCAATACTTATAAACATTACCTAGGTTGGGAAAGAAATCTTGCAGAAAGTAATTTTTCATTACTTTAGAGGTTTAATTTTTTGATTCAGTTAAAAGAGTCAACTTGAATGTTTCTGATGACTCACTGCAAGTATCCAAAATTTGAATATTTTTCTGATACCTTCTTTCATTATGCCTGCTTTGTAAATTGAGAAATCACAGAAGACAATTAGCTTGTAATACAAATGGATGTTCTTTTTTTAATACAGAAATTGTAACCTAACACATTTCTTGTAAAAATTAAAATCAACTCATGACAGTATTTTTCAAAATGCAGCACAATGTGAATTTCATAAAAAAGCTAATATTAAAGATTTCATTAATCTCTCATCTAAGATAGTAATTCCTGAATTCCTTAAAATATGGCATTGCCTTCTAAGTATTACTTATGAAGCTATTTCTTTCTTTCAAACTCTAATTTATGCAACCAAAGTCATACTAAACCTCAGCTTTCCTTTTCTGCCTCTCCATGCCTCCATGTCCAAAAGTTAACTAAAAATATACAATGATTATTTATATTAAAAGTAAGTGCTGGGTGGGCCATGGTGGCACAGCAGGCAGAGTTCTCACCTGCCATGCTGGAGACCAGGGTTCAATTCTTGGTACCTGCTCATGCAAAAAAACAAACAAACTAAGTGCTGATAGTTCTAACTAAAAAGACAATCAATAAAAACAAAAATATACTCCTGTTTTCACTTACATTCTCAAGGATTGTTGATTGTCAATCTTTACTCAGGACCTCCCTCTCAGCTCATGAAAATGTCCATTCTACACACACACACACACACACACACCACAACACAACACAGTGCAAGTAAGTAGTTATCAATAAGCAGAGCAGATTCTTGTGAATTTTTTGTTTTCTCTGGTTGATTTGTTTTAGGAGTTAAATTTTTAGAGCTACAATTATTAGGTTCCTTTGATACACAACTGCTTTCTTCTGTTTTATCACATCTTTGGATTCTTTCTTCACATTAGCATTTCATATTATATATATAATTCTAGGAATTTCATAGACACCTTGAATGCCATTCATTAAATTCTGTAAACAACTATGATCCCTACCTTAAAAATCCAGAATATTTAACTTGCTTTGGAAGGTCCCTATATCTTTAAGATTCCAACTAAGTTTTCCAAATAACATTGTAATTTAGTGCAGAGAAGGAGAAAGGTAGATTAAAATAGAAATTGCAGACTCAAATCATCACTGAAGATAACACCTCGCACATTTTATCTTATAAATAAGGAAGCCAGACTGAAAAACAAGTTTTTTTAATTTTAGAAAAACTATTCATCCATTCACTCTTTATTTTATCCATACATTAATTCATTATTTTCTCATTCATGATTTAATAAATATGTGTGGACCTCCTGTTAGATTCTTGACACTGTGCACAGCGCTGAAATGTAAAGATGAATAAGGAACAATTTCTTTCTTCAGGATTCTCACAGGTTAGTTGGAAAGACAAACATAAAAACAAACAAATAGCAATCGAAATTCTTGGAAGTGACAGTAGAAGGGTCAGAAAACAACTTCTTGTAATCATTCCTGACCTATATTTTGAAAGATAAATTGAAGTTTTCCATGAAATGGAAAGAATGGTAATAACTACTCAGGGAGGAGTAGGAGATGGTAGTTTTCAGATAAAGAATATTTGAACTTCTTAATAATAAGATGTGAATGAATGCAGGACATTTCTGGAGATAATCTTGGCGATGTAACCAGGACTAGGTTAATACATGACAGGATGATTAGGCTTTCTTTGGAAAGTAACAGCGAGCTATTAGGTAAATTTGATCAGGAAAGAAATGCAATAAGATTTTTTCGTCCAAATTATCACTTTGAAAGCAATCTGGAGAATGGATTAAGGAGGAAGAGTGAGGAGTATCAGCTATAAAGCCTTTTCAAAGGTGAAATATATTGAAGAAGAATTTAATTGATATAATGCTGGTGGGAATAGAAAGGGGAGAAAGGACTTGAGATACATTTAAACAGTAGAATTAGCAGAACCTACAGATTATTTTAATGTGAGGAAGTGAGAGAGGGAAAAGTCTTGTTTGTGTCCCTGATCATTGGTGTGAGGAACTATGTAGATTATGTAATAGATAAAGGATAAATCCAGAATGAAAATCATGTATTCATAGACACCTAAAAGGATAGTTCCTAGAAGAATATTTTTTAGGTGAATATGTATATGAATAGTTATTGTTAAATGTTAGATGTTTGGAGTTTTATATGGGTATGAAATTGTGAGGGGAAAATATGATAAAATGTTGAATATATGCATTGTGTTACCAAGAGAGACATCTTGGATGACTATTCATTTGGGAGTCATCAGTAAACTGTTGATCTGATTGATCAGCTGGCATTGACAACCAGAGCATCCACATTAGGCCTCCAATATGATTAGGGTTCCTACCAGGATGGTGGCTGTATTCACAGAGACAGCATCCCATGAGCAAATGTTCTAAGAGACAGAATAAAGAACATGCCAGAGTGGTTAAAGAATACCTATGAGACTAGCACAACCCTCTTACACCCTGTATTTTATTGGTCAAGGCATTAGAGGCATAGTCTAAAAGAAAGAAAAACAAACTCTACCTCTTGATGGAGGAGGCACAAGCTCATAATAAGGATGAGAATGTGGGACAGGAGATATTTTGTGGCTACAATTGGTAAATACAAATAGCCATGTTGTTTAAAAATAATTTAGGATTTTAGAGAATCTGACTAATGCATAGGTATGCTATTTATATTGGAACAGAAGGAAAATAAAGAGAAAGACAAAAATGCAAGGAGCTTGATGTAAATGAGACTGGAAGTGAAAGTAGGTCAAAATATCCAAAACCTAAGAGCAGTATTAAGGATTTCACATCTTATCAAAAAAGTAATGGGACTCTATTTAAGAGTTTTAAGCAGGGTGGTAAAATCAATATATTATTTTTGTGAGGCATTTGTATTGTGTCTCTGACTCAGTTATCTTATGTTATCATTATGGCAGTTCTGTGAGAAAAGCGCTTCAATTTTGAACTTTTTATAACTGAAGAAACAGGTACTGTTACATTAAAACTCACTCAAACATTTAGTAAATTTTATAGCTGGCATGTGAGTGAGTCAAGAACTGCTTGTTCCAGCTCCTGATCTTAGTCACCAGTAAAAATTGTGGTACACAATATCTGAGTTTTCTTTCCTTAAAAAAAAAATGGGTGCAGATAATAAGCAAACTTCCAGGAAGATAGCTGAATAGACTAGTTAGAGCTTAGCTGTGCTTCATGGAAAAGTCAGAGAAGGGACAGGAGGGCAACTGAGGTGGCAATTCAGGAGTGTGGCTTACCTGGGAGAGCCTTCTGTACCACACGGGGCAGCCCTGGTTGCAGAGGCTGAGGAACTGAAAGGCAGAAAGCTGGAGCCTCGTGCAGAGGCGCAGAGCCTGCAGGAGTGCATGGACAGGAGCCTGGGATTAGGAAGCAAGCCAGCCCATGTTCCTTGAGTGTGCTACCCTCACCAGTGCAGCCCATTGACTGGTGACTCACCCCACACCCCACGCACCTGAACCCCGTCATCTGCTCCCATTACCTACCCTCCAGGTGCCCCCAATACACCAGTGTCCAGTGCACATACCTGCCCCACACCCCACCCCAAGTGCAGGCCAACCCACCTCTCCCACACCCCTCTGGAGCACGACTTCTCCCTCCCTGCTCCCTGCAGGCTGTAGCCAACACATAAAGGCTGCAGGCACTAACCTCCATACCTAGGTTAACCCTGCCCCCTCCAACCCTAGCCCATAATGTCACCCAGCCTCACTCTGCCCCGCCTGAGCTCTGCACATCCATTTACAGCATTAATAAGCCCACTCATGTGCACAGGCTCCCAATCACATCATTCAACTCTGGGAACCACGCTTAAAAGCAGTCCTAGAAACACACACGCGCACAACCCTCAGCCACAATTCCCAGCTCTGAGAAAGTGCTGACCTGCACAGTCAGATCACATCTGCCCCCAATCCATGAAGCATAACAGCAACCTGCTGCCACACCTCTACACATGCACACACAGGGCCCATGCCTTGGACCAGCACACATCAGGGTCATGCCCCCCGAAGACCAGCTACATCCCCAAAGACCAGCTACATCCTCTCTGGCCACTGAGCGCCCACAATCTCAAGCATCAGCGTAACATCCCCAACCTGCACCTATACCTGTCCTGAAACAAATCACCATGCTGAATATCCACCCCATGCCCTGCTCCCTGCTGTACAACCATCCTGCAAACACAAGGACTTAGACTACTGAAAGAGATCAATTTCCCAAAGTAAATCAATCAAGATATTTACATGCCATGAAGACAGCAGAAGATCACTAAGTATATCACAATGCAGGCAGATATAGCCCTGCCTAATGACCAAATTAAACACCAGAGGATACACAGACATTGGAACAACTAATGTTCATACAACTCTACTTAATAAAATAAGTGGGATAGCAAATGACATAAAGGAGATCAAGAATACAGTAGAAGAACATAAAGAGGATTTTGAAAGAAGAAATAGAAAAATAACAGATATCACAGAGATTAAAAACTCTGTCAACCAAATAAAAAACATACTAGAGGCACACTACACCAGATGTGAAGAGACAGAAGAAAGAATAAGTGATATAGAGGACAAGATAATTGATTTCAAAGACTCAAAACAGCAAATGGCCAAAAGATGGAAAAAATGGAATGGGAACTCAGGGAAATGATAGACAAAACACAGTGAACAAGTATATGCATCATTGGTATTCCAGAAGGAGAAGAGAGGAGCAAAGAGCTAGGAAGAGTAGTTGAGGATGTAATGAGGGAAAACTTCCCAACCCTCATAAAGGACATAAATATACAAGTCCAAGAAGCCCAAAGAACTCCAAACAGAATAAATCTGAATAGGCCTTCCTCAAGGGACATACTAATCAGTCTGTCAAATGTTGAAGAGAAACAAAATCATGAAAGCAGCAAAAGAAAAACAATCTAGTACACACAAGAGAAATCAAATAAGAATGAGTTCAGACTACTCAACTAGGTATGTGATATGATATATTCAAGATCCTGAAAGAGAAAGACTTCTTGCAAAGAATTCTGTACCCAGCCAAACTGTCCTTCAAAATTGAGGGAGAGGTTAAAGTTTTCACAGGCAAAGAAGTCCTGAAAGAATCTGTCAACAAGAGACTGGCCATACAAGAAATACTTAAACGAGTTCTGCTGGCTGAAAAAAAAAATAAAAAAGATAGGAGATGGAGGTCTGGAAGAGGACACAGAATTGAAGAATACCATTAAGGGTAATTTAAAGAAAACAAAGAGAAACAGGGAAAAGAATATATAAATCTGACAAAAAAATTAAAAAGATAAGATGGTGGAATCAAGAAATGCATTTTCAGTAATAACTTTGAAAGTTAAAGGACTAAAAAAACCAATTAAAAGATAAAGATTGGTAGAATGGATTAAGAAGCATAATCCAGATATATGCTGCTTACAAGAGACTCATCTTAGTCACAGTGATACAAAGAGATGGAAAGTGAAAGGTCACGCAAGTTGTCACCAAAAGAAAGCAGGAGTAGCTATACTAATATCAGACAAAATAGACTTTAAATGTAAAGACATCATAAGAGCAAAGAAGGACACTATATACTAATTAAAGGGTCAATTTACCAAGAAGATACATCAATCATAAATGTTTATGCTCCCAATCGAGAGGCGCCAAAGTACATGAGACAAACATTGGCAAAACTGAAGGTAGTGATAGATGTTTCAACAATAATAGTGAGAGACTTCAATACACCACTCTCCTCTATAGATAGAGCAACCAGACAGAAGATCTGAAAGAAAATAATAGAGAAGTAAAAAACTTGAAAAAAGAATTAGACCTAACAGAAATATATAGATCATTGTACCCCAAATCATAAGGATATATATTCTCATGAAACATTCTCCAGGATAGATCATATGCTGGGGCACAAAACAGGTCTTATAAATTTTAAAATATTGAAATTATTCAAATAACTTTCTCTGATCACAATGGGATGAAGGTGGATCTCAATAACCACCAAACAATGGGAACATTCACAAATATATGGAGATTAAATAACACACTCTTAAACAACCAGTAGGTCAAAGAATAAATTATTAGAGAAATCAGTAGTTATTTGGAGATGAATGAAAATGAGAATATAACTTACCAGAACTTATGAGATGCAGCAAACACTGTGCCGAGAGAGAAATTTATTGCCCTAAATGCCTATATTAAAAAAACAAAAAAAGAGCAAAAATCAAGGACCTAACAGCAAACCTGGAGGAACTTGAGAAAGAAGAGCAAACTAACCTCAAAGTAAATAAAGCAAGAGAAATAACAAAGATTAAAGCAGAGATAAATGAATGGGAGAACAAAAGAACAATAGAAAGAATCAATAAAACCAGAAGTTAGTTCTTTGAGAAAATCAATAAAGTTGGTGGGCCACTGGCAAGACTGACAAAGAAAAAAAGAGAGAGGATGCAAATAAACAAAATCAGAAATGAGAATGGGTACATTACCATAGACCCTGAAGAAATAAAATAAATCATAAGAGGATATTATAAACAACTAAAAACCAATAAACTAGACAACTCAGATGAAAAGGACAAATTCCTGGAGACACAAACAAGTTACACTGACTCAGGAAGAAATAGAAGATCTCAACAAACCAATCACAAGTAAAGAGATTCAATCACTCATCAAAAATCTTCCTACAAAGAAAAGCCCAGGGCCAGATAGCATCACAGCGGAATTTTATCAAACATTCCAAAAAGAACTAACGTCAATCCTGATCAAACTTTTCCAAAAAATGAGGAAAAAGGAACTCTACCTAAATCATTTTATGAAGATAATATCATTTTAATACCAAAACCTGGTAAAGATGCTATCAGAAAGGAAAACTATAGGCCAATCTCCCTGATGAACATAAATGCAAAAATTCTCAATAAAATATTAGCAAATCTCATCCAACATTAAAAGAACTATACACCATGACCAAGTGGGGGTTATACCAGGAATTCAAAGATGGTTCAATACAAGAAAATCAATTAATGTAATACAGCACATTAACAAATCAAAAGGGAAAAATTACATGATCATCTTAAATGATGCTGAAAAAGCATTAGATAAAATTCAGCCTCCTTTTCCGATGAAAACACTCCAAAAGATAGGAATCAAAGGTAACTACTTCAATATGATAAAGAGAATGTATGAAAAACCAATAGCCAGCATCATATTCAATGGAAAGAGACTGAAAGCTTTCCACTTAAGGTCAGGTACAAGATAAGGATGTCCATTGTCACCATTATTATTTAACATTGTGTAGAAGTTCTAACTAGAGCAATCAGGCAGGTCAAAGAAATAAAAGACCTCCAAATTGGAAAGGAAGAAGTAAAACTCTCATTATTGGCAGATGATATGATACTATACTGGAAGATCATGAGAAATCTACAGCAAAGTTACTTGAGCTAATAAAAAAATTCAGCAGGGTGCTGGGATATAAAATTAATGTGCAAAAATCAGAAGCATTTCTATACAGAAGCAATGACTTAGCTGAGGAGTCAGTTCAAAATAGCAACTAAAAGAATCGAATACTTAGAAGTGAACTTAACTAGGGGTGTAAAGGATGTGTCTACAGAAAACTACATAACATTGCTAAAAGAAATCAAAAGAGATCTAAATAGGTGGACATTCCCTACTCATGAATACAAAGGCTAAATATAGTTAAGATGTCAATTCTCCCCAAATTGATCTACAGATTCAACACAGTAACAATTAAAATTCTAACAATCCACTTTGAAAATTTGGAAAAGCTAACTACCAAATTCATGTGGAACAGAAAGAGACCCCGAATAGCTAAAAGTATCCTAAAAAAGAAGAACAAAGTGGGAGAATTAACTTTAAAATATATTATAAAGCCACAGAGGTCAAAACAGCATGGTACTGGCACAAAAATAGAAGCATTGACCAATGGAATCAAATCAAGAGTGCAGAAATAGACCACCAAATCTATGGTCAACTGATTTTTGACAAGGACCCCAAATCCTCTGAACTGGGACAAAAAAGACCTTTCAATAATTGGGCATGGAAGGACTGGATATCAATAGCCAAGAGAATGAAAGAGGACCCCTATTTTATACCCTACAGAAAAAATAACTCAAAGTGGATCAAACACCTAAATATAAGAACTAGTACCATAAAGCCTCTAGAAGAAAATGTAGGGAAACATCTTCAAGTCCTAGTAATAGGAGATAGCTTCCGAAACTTTACACCCAAAGCACAAGCAACAAAAGAGAAAATAGATAAATGAGAACTCCTCAAAATCAAATGCTTCTGCCCCTCAAATGACTTTGTCAAAAAGGCGAAGAGGCAACCAACTCAATGGGAAAAATATTTAGAAATCATATATCAAGCAAAGGCTTGATTTCCTGTATATACAAAAAAAAACATACAATTCAACCACAAAAGAATAAACAACCCAATTATAAAATGAGCTAAATATATGAATAGGCATATTTCTGATGAGCAAATACAGATGGCTCGAAAGCATATGAAGAGATGCTCATTTTCATTGGCTATAAAGGAAATGCAGATCAAAACTACAATGAGATACCACCTCACACCTACATGAATGGCTGCTATTAAACAAACAGGAAACTATAAATGTTGGAGAGGATGTGGAGAAACTGGGACACTTATGCACTGCTGGTGGGAATGTATAATGGTGCAGCCACTATGGAAGACTGTTTGGCAGTTCCTTAGGAAATTAAATATCGAGCTGGACTATGACCCAGCAATAGCATTACTTAGTATACACCCAGAAGAGCTGAAAACAATAACACAAACAGACATTTTCACAGCACTGTTGATAGCAGCATTAATTACAGTCACCAAAAGATGGAAACAAACCAAATGCCCATCAACAGATAACTGGATCAACAAAATGTGGTATATATATACGATGGAATATTATGCAGCATAAGACAAAATGCCATCCTGAAGCACAAAAAAAGAATGAAAAATGTCAATTGTGATGATAAAAAATATTTAAGCCCTTTAGCCTCCTATATTCTGGAGCAGCTAGAAGAAAAAATATAAGAGGATCATACGGTAGCCCATGACAAACTCTGGGATTTGTCCTGTAACCACTTGTTTCAGAGTGCTTTGAAAACTATTGCTTTTTTATTTCTTTGCTTCGTATACATGTTATACTACACAATAAAAAAAAAGTTTTTAAATAAAGCAAGTAAATTTTAACTTTGTTCTTTGAAAGATCCTTAATAAAGAATAAATTTTTTTTAAAAATGGGTGGAGAAAGCCTCACCAGTAAGAAAACGAACACAAGCTAAAACTGTAATGGCCCCAGCAATGCCCATTCAAATATTGTCACCTGGAATAAAATGTTACTACTATGAAGGCAAATAAACTATTGAAACCCCTCTTTAAGAGGATTTTAGCATCTCCCTCTGGAAAATAATTAAAGGCAAAGTCACCTGAAGTAGACTAGAATGAATAATCTTTTGGAGAAAATAAAGCTCTTGTTAAGGAAATCCAAATATTTGCTAAACAGCCATCACCCAAACCTTACCTACCCTTGCCTCTGTCAGGAACTAACAAACACAAGCTAAGCAACCATCCTCTGGCTTTCCACTACCCCCACCTTTTCTATTCTGTGCCATTCCACAATCTGAGGGAGATTTTATCTCTAATGAAAAGGCCCAGCCGTACAGTAAACCCCAGGGATTAAGCTGTCCCAGATGCTTATTAGAACAGGAATTCTTAGAGGCCCCCCTCCTCTTCAAGTGGATTTGTCTCTCTCTTCCTATGCAAAGTGGGCCTTAGAGTGACATCTATCAACTCCCGACCTGGAGCAGTAGTCAGCCACCCCAAGGAAACCAGGCATTATGGGACTCCTTTCCCTGCTCTTTTGGACTCTGTATACTATTTAGGTGACAATAAGATTATTTGCCCTTTCTGGACTCTATTCTGTGCAATGAAGAGATCATTTTCTGCAGGTTTCTGTTGTGCCTTCAACCTGTCTTGCCACAACTCACCTTTATAGCAACTTGCTCCACAGCCCTGCTCCAGGCACAAGTACTATAATACACAAAGTGCTGAAGGAAAGGAGCACCACAGGCTATCCAAGGTGGCCCCATAGCTTAAAGCAGAGAAGAGCTGTGCCAATCCCTCTACCATTATAAAGGGGCCAGTAGATCTCCACCAGGGATGGGAACTGCAAAACTCCAATATGGAGCTAACATGAGATGAATCTGAAATTACTAAGGAATGACATTCATCTCATTAAGACAAAATTCCCTGACTTAAGTGCCAGGGCCATAGAAAGAACCAATCTTCTGGGGAAAGGGGAGAATTGTTTGGTCTAGTACATGCTCTGCCTTTGATTGGGTGTTTCTCTATTTAGACACTGTGGATTGTTTTGATTAACTTTTACTCTAGCCACCTAACTACCCACCATTTCCCTCCATAGAAAGTGGTTCCATTGTAAGGTCAGGAAGGAATGAGTGTCACAGGAGTGAATGTGGCATGAATAAGTAGCCTGCCTATTCTTGAAATATATGACCTATCATGAAACTAGATGAGCTTAGATTCCAATATGATAAGAGGAAGGCTTTAGACTCTTGCTTTACCATTCTCATCATCATTTTGTACTCTGAAATTCACAATTCACTTGTCATGAAAACAAACAAATAAGCATTAATAACAAGTTGACATGGAATGCCTTTGTTTCTTTCTTCATTTCCTGTACTTTGAACGTAACTCTAACTTGACTATTGAGATCTCTAAGAAATTCATGTCAGTCTACAAAAAGCTAATTTCCTTGTAAAACATATGGTGAACTATTTGTCACATTCAAGCAATCTGATTATTCTATATAAATGAATATTTTATTTAAAGATTGCTTACCAAAATAATAGTGAGTGTCTATGCTGTTACACAGAAATATGCTAATTTTGAAGTTATCATGATGTCTGCTATTTTTGTCATCAACTTAAATTGAATTAACTATGTCCTTAAATTCAACCAATTATTAGAAATAATAAACCATACATATATATATATTACCCATATAGATATACATAACCATATATATATATATCATCATATCATTCAAAGTATCAATAGATAAACTAAGTATGCATCCTCCCCTATGTCCAGTAAATTACTTTATACAAAAATAGTACATGAAATAAGTTACTAAACAGAATTTAGCATTAATACAGGGTGCTAAAATGACAGAATATTTCTGACAGTCAAACAAAGAAAAAAAATCTTTTTCCATTAGGACAAAAAATTCCATCTGAAAGTTTGAAAAACTACCTTTAAAAAATATATATAGCCAATTTGTATATTAGAAACCATAATATTTTAACTAGTATACTTGCACATATATTTCTTAAAATATATTAGAAGTCATTTATAACCAAAGTTCATTCTTTTAGGTTTAGGAATCTGAAATCAGTGATTTAAAACATAACAAATAAAATATGAAAATAATGTAAAAGAAAAAGAGGTTGCAGGGGTTTTAATCATTGAAGTAATTCTAAGGCAGTGTTCCCACACTAGCATAAGTAGTATAGTAAGCAGAATTCTCAAATGTCCCTGTGATTCCTACCTCCTCATTGCAATGCCTTCATGAGACCCCTGTCCTTTAGTGGGGGCAGGACATAAACTAGTTTTTAAGCAGTATAATATGGCAAAGGTGAAAGGATTTTGCAGATGTAATAAAAATCCCTAATCAATTGATTCTAAATAAATCAAAGGGGGAGATTTCTGGATAGGCCTGATTTTATTAGATGAGCACTTTAAAAGGTTGTCTAGAAGTGAGAGACTTGCAGCAGCAGCGAATCTCTCTTTCCTGAAAGTTCTAAGATAGCAAGTTGCTCTGTGTTCTACAATTGCAAGAAAATGAATGTGCTGATAACCATGTGGCCTTACAAGAGGATCCTGAGATTCAGATGAAGTCATCGTCCTTGCTGATACCTTCACAACAGTTCTGTGAGACTGAGCAGAAAATACATTTAAGTGTGCCCAGAAGTTGTGAGATAATAAATGGCTGTTGTTTTAAGACACTGAGTTTGTGGTAATTTGTTATGTTGCAATAGAAAACAAACACATTTGGTATGTGGGTATATATTCAAAATCACAGCTAAACATGGGACGACTTATGGGAACATTTTATATCTACTCAGATTTTAGAGAATGAGCACTACCTTTTTTAGGAAAGTGATATGGTTGTTTTATGGAATAGAATTTAAAATTCACATGATTTTTTAAGATAAAACATGTCTTCAGAGTTATATATTTACTAAATTCTGATACATGAAAGGGTTATGAGTTTTCTTTCTCACCTTAGGTTTTGTAAATAAAAGGATGAATCACATTCTTTTGTCCTCCATGACCAAGGAAGTTTTAACCTTGACTATATGTCCTTTTAAGCTTGCTGTTGGAATTTACTTAGCTAGAAAACAATCCAGGAGTCATTTGAGGCTGCCATGTACCAAGTTCTTATCTAAGAGTAGTTTGAGAGGAATATGTCTCATATATCTATATTTCTCAGTGTAAATAAACCAGAAAGTTTGGATTTATGAGTGACAACAATGCTGCAGTGAAAGTTAGTCATATAGGTTCTCTAGCTACATAACAAATGAAGTATAAAACTCAAACTCTGTTGGTATGTGGCTCCCATAAGCTGTATTGGATGGCATACATAGTTCATGCTCTCAAAGGGCATCATAGTGCAGAAAAGAGGATTTCTCAGGAAGCTGCATATGATAATTAGGTTCCTTCCAGATGTTAGCGCTGGTACATGCCCCTTCTCATGCAAAGTGAGCAGGAGTATGGAGCATACCTGTGTTTACCTTGCCTACCTCAGCAGGTACCCAGCCCATGAGCTCTACAAAAATGTGCTAGCTAATTTTCAGATAAGGAAATCAAGCCAGAAATCTAGTAGTGGTGGCTTCTTCTTTGAATCTTTTGCTAATCATAAAATAAAACTTGTCAATATATATAGAACTTGTGATGCATTTGCCTTTTTTACAGTTTACTCATTTGTGCCAGTGTAGAAATTTTGCCTGGAAATGTAAGACTAGCTAGTAAATATCAATTAATCAATACATAATTTCCATATCTAAATTACCCCAGTACCTTTTTCAAATACAGTCATAAAAAGTGGGGAGCAGGTGTACACTGATTAGTTTGGTACACCTATCCTTTCTGATAAGCTAATTCTACTAGACCACAATTGGTTTCTTACTAGGTGTTGCCCGTCCACAGTTCTGTAGGGTACATTCCATTGCTTCATTTTCTGGGAAGGTGTCTGCAGGTCAATTGTTTTCTTCATCTTCTGAAAAATCCATAATTGGAAATGGGTTCCACCCAGCAATGCCCAATATGTGCAGCCATATTATTTTACTTAGTACTAAAGATAAGAATGAGTGGAGACAGGATTTAGTGGCAAAAATTAAGTAAATTTGTTTGGTTTAGAAAACTGACCCCAAAACAAAGATTTAAATATTAAGATACTATGAACAATTGACACATTGCTGATACTTTTATAATGAAAATTATAGAAAATTATGCCTAATGGAATTAAGAGGTCAATTTTAAAATTATAACTACAAATAAAATATTTGGTTTCTAAGTTTAGTTGAATATGTTTGTATACAAAGATCTTAGGGGAAAAATAGTAGGACAGCATCATTTTCAAATTATATATCAAACAAAATTGGATTTTAATGTTTCAGAATACCCAAACAACAATGCCAAATATCATACTAACTCACTAAAATGTTGTGTTAACAAATATTTTATTTGTGATTTATAATATAATAATATTTACACTTAGATTTGGATTTTATTAGGTTGGTATTTTCCTTACACTTTGTTACAATATTAATAATACCACCCACAATGAAGTTTAGTTTAAATTCATCTTCCAAACTTTGCTTTACACATATTTGCATTTTTTCAACAAACAGTAATCATTGCAATTTGGCTAGCTATAACTTCCCTAATCATGTCATTCAAGATTGCAGAAAATAGAAATTAACCTTTTGAGGAGCTCAGTAACATTATATTGTTTATTCTCATGGAAAGGTGCGAGCGTGGGCAGCAGTCATTTTACATCAAGGAAACCATAATGGCATCAAAAAGAAAGTTATGCTAATTCAAAGCAATGTCTCTTAGAGCTGTTATTAGAACTCTGCACCATTGGAATGATTATGAGAAATAAATCACTTCTAGATTGTCAAATGACCTTTTCTTATAATAGAGCTGTCTTCATTTTTAGATTCAGAAGCACAGAATTAGACACAGAGAAGACAGTCAAATTTTAATGAGTGTATCATAACCAAATGATTAGTCATAATTAATCAGCTAATACTACATCCTCTCATATGATGAATTTAGTTATTTTCATAACCTAACAGTTTTCAAAGCTTATGTTATTTGGATGATTAATAACGCATTATTATTCCCCCTTTCCTTCCCACATGTTTACAGTTCTTAGTAAACATGCCATAAATATCCTCCTCTTCATAATGACTGAAACTTATGACTTGAGTTTGAGGTCTGAACCTGCCCCAGCAATGTGGGCCTGAAAAAGTAATTTAATCTCTCTTGAGTTTCAGTTTCTTTAACTATTAAAAGAGGGAAATAGTATCTACTCAATTTATTTTAAATTGTCATGGTACGTGTTGATGATATTATGAATATGAAGTCACTTAGTTAATTTCAATGCACAACAAGAAATTAAAATATAATTGCTTCCTAATATTATGTGACAAAATTAACTACACTAAGTAAATCAATGTTGAGAGAAAATATGTAATCCATTTTACAGAAAATCCTAGTATTGACATCTAATTGGTTTTTAATTATTCAGGCGATGTCACAAACCTGGTAAATCAAAGGAGTATAGAGTAGCAGAATAAATTTGGTTAATTGCAGGGACCTCCTCTCTCCTGCTTTTAGTTGGCCAAAGATTAGGCTAAGAATAAGGACTATCATCTAATGATAAGCATTATCATATTTAATTTTTTTAAAAATGTCTGAGTTAGACATAGTAAAATGTGTTACATCATAAGCAAGTGGAAAAACAGAGAAATAGCCTCTTCTGGTCATAGAGCTAGAAACAAAATACTGGAATTTTCACTCATGCTATACTAATGTCCAGACACTATTCATGGTCCCTAATCCAGTGCTGCACAATCTCTCAATCTCTATGAATCAGTTAAATTACATTTAGCAAAACTGCTGTGACTGAATAAGGATGGCCACAAATCCTTTGCTACTCCTCCTTCTGACAGGTAGATTCTAATCTCCCTTCCTTTTGAAGCTGGCCTGGTCTTAAGGACTTTCTTGACCAATTGAATGTAGTGGAAGTGATGTTCTGGGAATGTTAGGACTAGGTCGTAAGACACTCAGTAGCTTCCATCAATGCTCCTCCTTATAATACTTGCTTCTGGAGCCTTGAGTGGCTATGTAAAATTTTGACTATCCTGCTCGTCTGATCAAATGGAGAATCCTGGAGATGATCTGGGGAAGTTAATGGGTCCAGCTAAGCCTACCAATGTGCCAGATATGTTCATTATGAAGACACTTGAGACCAGCTAGCTGCTAGCTGAGTTACACCAAATGACTCACATGTATGCCACACAGAATGGAAAAATGACCCAGTTGAGCTCTGCCTGAATTCCTGACACACAAGATTGTGAGAAAAAATATCTTCTGATATATATCACAAAGCTTTAGGACAGTTTCTTAAGCAGAACACATATAAACTACAGATATTAGGACAACAAAGAAAAGACTTCTCTACATTTTTATATGAGAACATAATATGTAAGTCAATAATGATAATATTTACATATTAGTGAGAGAGAAAAATTCTTTGCAGGTTTTCACAAATCTATGACTATCATTCTTGGAGATAGAGGGCATGGGTCCACAGGTATGGGTCCACATGCAATATATATTTTTTCTTAATCTTGCTTTATATAATTTTATGAATTGCAACTCTAAAATATCATATAGAAAGAAGCATTGATGAATATTCCAGATATATTTCAGTATGTTAATCAGTCCATATTCTGATAAATTTGGATAGATTTCTCACTGAACACTACTGTCAGTTAAACACTAGACCTCAATCAGGTCTCAACTTCAGATATATAGCAATTGATTTTATTCTACCCTGAAAAGGAATTTTCTATTGGATCATTTTAGGTGTGGTTTATGCTTAATAATTTTACATTGAAATCTTGTTCTGATGAGGGAAAAATGAAATTACCAGCTTTGCATAAAGGGCCATACAATGAAATATTTCACACTAATTATTGGATATATCGTCTTCTCAACTTAAAAAGAAATGATTAATGATATTTTTTTCTGATATGATGGATTTAAGTTGTGCTCCTACAGTATATGTATGTGCATTGCTTCTTGCAAAATGACAGAAATAAAATTTTGGCAAACATCATGTCTCTGAAAATTCATATGTATAAATATCTCTGACAAGTATATATGGAAGAAATTAAAAATGAAGACCCTAGCACATAAGCTACCTTAACCTAACCTGAGTATTTTCTACAAGAAATAGAATACCTTTTTTACATTAAGAGAGGAGATAAATATGATCTCTATAAGGGCATTTTACTTATTTCTTAAAGTAAACCACAGAATTCTCATCTTAATTTTTTTTTTTGGAGTTTTTTCAATGCTTTATTAGACATCATAGAGAATCAAGGGATCAGTTTAAAATTCCAGTCATTACAATTTTGAAAGTAAATGGTATTTTGTTTCATGGGCAGGCCACGATGGCTCAGCAGGCAGAGTTCTTGCCTGCCATGCCAAAGGACCCGGGTTCGATTCCTAGTGCCTGTCCATGTAAAAAACAAAACAAAACAAACAAACAAATGAAAGTAAATAGTATTTTGTTTCAGCCAATTAATTTAGTCTTTAACCTGATAAACTATGTCAATGTGTATTATGATTCTAACTATAAACTCTTTGGGGTAGCAACCAAGTCTACATGTTATCTACCAGCTTGTTCCAAAACTCCCTAAATTTAATCCAGATTTGTTTTTTTATTAGAAGAGTCAAAGGGATATTTTTACTCATTGAGGTTTTAGTAGTGGGCTGATAGTTAATGGCACAGACTTCCCGTGTATATTGTGAGAACAAGGAAAAAAGATAGGACGCAGTGGTCCTAATGACAAAACTGGCAAACAAAAAAGGGGACAGTCTCTCGGAACATCATAAAATAAGATAGCCCCCAAGTCACGATCTAGTAAAACCCCCACCTTGTTTGTAGTAGCCTCTGCAAGAGGAACTAATACTAAAGAATTGGGGTTACAGAAGATATAGTTTTGTCCATGCCAAGCACACTTCAACAAATATAGATCCTTACTGGAGAAAGCGGCATTCTTTCTAACCAAGGATGCTTTACAGATTCCTATTTCCCACTCATTTTTCTCTCCCACAATCACTTCCCAATAATGTATTCCAGATGTAAAGATCTGGGTTCCCATAATGGCAGGATAATCAAATCTTTCTTTGTGGTCAATCAGGTCCTGCTTGACTCCTGTGTTAGCCACATTCTTCAAATCCAGGGCCACAATGAGACAAGGACTTGATGTCTCCTCATCCAGAGTTATACCCACTGAAAATGTCCTCATCCATTCTAACCATCCTTGCTCCATGCTCAACTCTCTCAAAACTACCTTGGGAAAGTTAGTTCTCTTGGAATGGTACTTTAGTGAATTACAGCCTGGTACCTGTTCATTTTTCTCCAAGGGAAGTCCTCTCGTGAGATGCTAATGCTTTGTTTAGAAAATTCAGAATTTCCTTGACCTCCTCCTTGACGATTTCTTTTGTCTTCTCAATGGTGAATGTTATATGAGACTTGTGTTCGTCAGATAGAATACATAGCTCACAAAGGGGCATCTGCTCTACCACACAGAATCTCTTCATATTTTCTTCATGTTTCTTACAGTAGTAATGTTTGAAGTCTGTTAAGTGAGGTTTCAGATGCTTTGCTATCATAGCCATCATTCCCAGCTGCAGATTATACCTTGGATCTCTCAACTTGTAAATATTCTTGTATATAGGCAGGTACCCCCACCACAGGTTTCCTTCCAACTTCTTAAGAGGCATTCATAACAACATTTGTGTCCACATTGAATTGCGACTGGTTTGGTCAAATAGTGGAAACAATTAGAACAAGTCAGCTCTTCCTTGAAATTTGGTAGATCCAAGGCAGCCATTGTCCTTAAATCCTCATATGTGTTTGTTGTCAAAGCTCCAGAAACCAACCCCAGAACCACAGCCTTTGATACTTCATCATCTTAAATTTTTATTTTTATTTATATAAAATACATCTTACTGACCTAGAAATTATTAATAATGATAATTATAAATACCCACACTTAAACTGAGCAAGATATTTTTCCCACAATACATTTTCCTACAAACAAAAGATGGCTTGACATCAAGTAAACCTTCGCCTTTTCCTACCTACACTATAAATGGGAAGAATTATCCTATTTCCAATAAAAATGAACAATAAAACAGCAAAAATCACAAAAATAAGAAAAACAATCACAAAGTCTTTATATTCAGGCGCTGAAGATGAAAGAGAAAAGGCAAGATTATCACTATCCAAACATAATTAATTAATTAACATGTATCTTCCCCTAATAAATACATTTTAAAAGTATATCACTTTATCAAAGTGATTCAAACGTTTAAGGAGTTTCCCCATTTTGTCCTTAGAAATATGCAGTTATTTAATTTTAAATAAAATTGCAAACCACCCTACTCTACATAATCAAAAATTTTTTTTCCAGATTTTCCCTTTCAGCCTCAGGAATATAAGGCCTAAAGTAACATCAACCAAATATCAATAAAATTTTTCCTCTACATCTCAAAGTTAAGTAAGCACGCAACATAATAGAGGAAGAAAATTATAGTTACCCTTACGACCCAAACTGGGTGCTACGATGTTATATATTAGGACTGGAAATGCATTTCAAAACATCCCTCTCCCAAAATATTTTTATAAGATGATTTCTGATCTGTCTGATTTTTCCTGGGACACTCTGGACAGGATCTGGTTATAGAGCATTTCAGAAATTCTTCCAAATATACGCCGTCACTATCGTTAGACATAAAATCAGTGATAATTCAACCAGCAATCAATATATCATTAAGCCAAGCTTCTCAGCAAATAATAACATGCCTTTGTCACTTCTATTTCAAAATCTTATAAATAAATGCTTAATTTGTCCTCCAACAACAGCTTGTCTAAACACATCAGAGCTCCTCTTTCTCTCTAAGATTTTTCTCACATGGAAGGTCAAATCATACAACAAAATCCATAAAATATCTTCTTCAACTCATGTGGTATATGGAGAAATGTTGCATCTTCAAAAACTTTGGGAAAAGCAAAAATGCACGAAAGGGGGCTTCATCTTTGTTTTTGCTTAGTGATATCTATGAGGAATTCATTTCTCCGAGCTGGAGAATATTCTATTTCTGAACCAGGATGAGGCCTCTGGAGCCACCTAAATGTAGCAACACATGAATATTTATGCTACACTTTCAGTCAAAATTATGAAAACGGGTTGTTATAAATATTATGACATTGAGGATTTACATAGTGTTGCAGTAGTGTCTAAGCAGATGCTGTCACAAGAGATTTGAATTTATAGCATATTAATTGGCCAGCATAATCTCTAGGTAATCAGATGTATATAGTGTTTGAAAGTTAAGAATACATTCCTTTAACCTAAATGGTTTCAAAAGAAATATGATCCTCTTTTGACAGAAATTGAACTTTAACAGTGTGATACCACTGGTCTACATAAGTAAGGATTTTATAAGAAATGAAATCTTTCTTATCTGAAAGTGATACCTTTGTGGGTTTCTTTCAACAGAGGTTTAGTTAGAATTTAGTTGGGTGATGAACAATAGAAACAAAATAATACTGTTCCACCTAAAAAAGGTAAATAAAAGAGAAGGTTGGCAGCAGGCACAATTGACAGGCAACTAGGCTTCTTTCAGCATTCTCCTCTGCCAATCCCAGTGAGCATCCATTGTCTCCATTTCCTTCACAGTTTCTATAGTGTCAGGCATGATATCCATTTTTCAAGCAGTAGGGTGGAGAAGGACAGGAAGAGGCGCTTGTCTCCTGCTAATTAAGAGTCTCCAGAATTTGCCAACATCTCCTCCTGTTACATCTCATCAACCAAGTTAAGTCACAGGGCCAGAACTGGCTGCAAGGAAAGCTGGAAAATTCAACCTTTAGTAAGGTAGAAGGTACACAGCACAAACAAAACAAAACGAAGATCTGGGGTCTCATACATTTGAGAAAGAAGGCATGATGGAGGTTTGGTAGGAAACTAGCAGATCTACTACAACCACCACAACTTCATAAGAATATACAGTCAGCATTGATGATTGCCACAGTGGAGGAGAGGGGCTTCTATATATTAAGAAAATTGGTTGGCTTCAATCAGGAAGCCACTGGAAATCATAGAAATGATCTTTTCCAGGTTTATCAGTGTCACAATGAAGCTTTTTTCCCGGTTTTCATTCAAAGTCTTCTTTACAACTTTACCCTAAATACTTCTGTGTTTCAAAAATCCAAATATTTATCCCTTGCCATATCTATATATAGTTGGGGGAGAGGGGTCTACAATATGACAAAAAAAGATACCTGGTGGCAGCAATTTGATTGAATTCACAGTTTTTTCTAGCTTCTTTAGCAGTGGATTAGAAGGCATAAAATTGACTGACCATTTTCTTTGAATGAAACAGAGTAGATGGCCTTCAGGTAAAAAATTCATATTGTGCCTCATTTGTTTTTATAATTATAGCTAGCAATCTATCAGGTTAATTTCAATATACCTTTTACACCAGACATAATAGTAGAAAAAGTAATCACTAACTAACTTAAAAAAAAAAAAATCTCTTCTCTTATGACATAGGTTTCAAATAATAATTCAAAAATTCTCATTTTTCCTTTACTACATGCCAATAGTTTTCTTAAAAAATAAGGTAATAAGAAAGAGTCTTCCGTACTGTATACCACTGATACTGTGCTTTCATTGCTAGAAAATTTGTCAATATATAAATAGCTTTAAAAGCTTTCAGTTGATAATGGAAATGGAATCCTGATTAGTGTCTGTATTTATAATGTTATTTCAAGGTTTTTATTTCATTTCTCTTTATGACTTTTAAATTTCAATTATCCTCTCTTTTAGCCATTTATCTCATTTTCACAAGTTGAGTTGATAATAAGATAACAATAAAAACAGTGAAAGGCAAACACATACAGGCACATAAAATTGAATGTTCCCTGAGACAATTGAACTAAGAAATCCTTTAAGCTCATGTGCAACAAAGGAAGCCTACCATAACACAATCCTAATCATGTCCCTCTCCCTTTTAAAATCCTTTAAAAATTTTCTATTACCTATTGAACAAAACTCAATCTTCATTTTATGTTATGCAAGGCCTTTTATGTCTCCAGCTTCTTCTCCTGTGACTTCAACTCTGTAATATAGTTTTTTTCCTTCAAAGCTAGGAGTGTACTGTATCTTAGTAATACCCATACTGCTTTCCCATATGCATCATTCAGGACCCACTTTGTGTTTGTGTGTGTGTGAAATTGGTTTCTGCACTGGTTGCAGCTAGAACCAAGTAAATGCCTAGCAAAATAATCGGTGCTAACCTTTTCTGATATATGAAGTATTTAAATTTGATGGTCACAATATTATTTAAAATAAGTGTTTCCAGCTATGCTATTTGTGGGATTTTTATATTTTCTAAGATGAGTTTTTGAGTTATGTAAAAGAAGATTTGAGATCTTAACATGATATATGGCTCTTATCATAGAATTTAGTCAGCTAAGACAAAAAGTGGAACATATTTACTGAGGAAATTTTATTAGATTGGCACTCTTTATATTTCTCTATTTAAATATTAATTTTTTCTTTTTCTTCCTTTTGTTTTTGACAAAAGATCCTTTTATCCTGCCAGAATGAACCAAAAATACTTGTCTTGCAAAGTTAACCAAAAAATGTTAATAGATGCAATATAATTTTGACAATGATCTCAAGCTTACATATACTCTGCGCACTGTATAAGACAAGTTGGAAATGCACAATTAAATCATAATTCTGAAAAGAAAATTTTGGTAAATGTTTAAATAAATATGGTGATATGAACCTTAATATTTAGGTATTACTTATAAGGATTTCAGAGAATTGATGGTCATTGTCCATTTCACCCTATTGGGGTGAATATTATATGATTATAAAGCCAAATTTATTTTTACTTAAAAATTATATTAACCAAAAATCCTGTAACTAACAATTAATTATAGCAAAGGTGCAGAGTACTAGTTTTATATACAAAAGTCAATTGCTTTCCAATGTATCAGAAATGAACAACTAAAATTTGAAATTAAAAACACAACACATGTAAAAGTAATACCAAAAACATAAAACGCTTAGATATAAATCTAACAATTAAGTACAGAATCTATATGAGGAAACCTACAAAATTCTGATGAAGGAGACCAGAGAAAATGGAAATAAATGGAGAAATTTTACATTTATGTTCATGGGGCAAGGATGAAAAAGTGGTGCGCAAGGCATTGTTGGGTCAATAAAAATATAGCATATATGATACTATAATGGGAGATATATAACATACATTTTCAAGACCCGTAGAACTGAACAACAGAGTGGTGAGCCATAATTTAATCCATGGATTTTAGTTGATAATTACTAATGTAGCAATATTGGCCCATTAATTATAGCAAATATACCACACCAACGCAAGATGTTGACAAAAGAGGATATGTGTGCTGGATGGGGGAGGGGTGGGGGAGGGAGAGAGAGGCTATAATATATTTATATTCACGAACAGGGAAACTTAGTATTATTAACATGTCAAGTCTTACAAATTTAATGTACAGATTCAATGCAATTTCGTGGATAGAGATAAACTGATATTTAAAATGTTTATGGAAAGATAACAGACCCAGAATAGCCAACATATTACTGAAGAAGAATAAAGTCAAAAGACTTTTAAGACTTACCATAAAGCTACAGTGATCAAGATACAATGGTATTGGCAAAAGAATAGATAAATAGATCTATGGGACATAATAGCGAGCCCAGATGTAGACCCACCCATGTTCAGTCAACTTACCTTGACAAGAAAGCAAAGGCAATTCAGTGGAGAAAAACAGTTTTTTCAACAATTGCTGCTGGAACAACTAATTAACTGCATGCAAAAAAAAAAAAAGAATCTAGACATGATCTTATACTTTTCACAAAAATTAACTCAAAATGTACCAATGCCAAATGCAAAACTATAAACTTTAGATGATAACATATCTAGGTGGCCTTGTGTTGGGCAATGACTTTTTAGTTACAACACCAAAAGGATGATCCATGAAAGAAAAAATTAACAAGTTGGATTTCATTGAAACTAAAAATGTATTTCTGTGACAACCACTTTAAAAAAGGTGAAAACGCAAGCCAGAGACTGGGAGAAAATACTTGCAAAATACACATCTGATGAAAGACTTGCATTCAATATATATAACACTTAAAGCCCAATACCAAGACAATAAAATGCCAATTAATAATGGGCAAAAGGCCTTAAATGACAACTTACCAAGCACAGATGGCAGGTAATTATATGAAATGATGTTCAGCATCATATGTCATTAGGGAATTGAAAATTAAAACAACAATAAGATACCATTATACACCTATTAGAATGGCTGAAGTCCAAAAAACTGACAATAACAAATTCTAGCAATGCAGCACAGCAG
The DNA here is from genome assembly GCA_004026745.1 of Myrmecophaga tridactyla. Taxonomy (NCBI): domain Eukaryota; kingdom Metazoa; phylum Chordata; class Mammalia; order Pilosa; family Myrmecophagidae; genus Myrmecophaga; species Myrmecophaga tridactyla. Next base: position 47,059 of record PVIY010001497.1, read on the forward strand.
GAGCATGCATTAACTGTTCATGGGGATGAAAAATAGTACACTCATTTTGAAAGACTATTTGGCAGTTTTTTACAAAGTTAAACATAGGCTTACCATATGGTCCAGCAATCACATACCCAGGTGTTTATCCAAATGAGTTAAAAACTAATGTCCATACAGAAACCTGTACATGAAGGTTTATAGCAGCTTTATTCATAATTGCCATCAATTGTAAGCATCCAAGATGTCATTCAATAGGTGAACAGATAAATAAATGGAGGTTTATTTATATTATATTATTTATATTATCCAGCAATAAAAAAGAAATGAGATATTAAGCAACAAAAACACATGGAAGAATAAAACTCATATTGCTGAGTGAAAGAAGCCAGTATGAAAAGACTATATACTGTATGAATCCAACAATATAACATTCCAGAAAGGTAGTTATAGAGATATTTAAAAGATCAATGTTTGCCAGAGGCTCTGGACTGTGGGACAGGAGGTAGGGAGCAAGGATGAAAAAGTGGTGCACAAGGCATTGTTGGGTCCATAAAAATATAGCATATGATACTATAATGGGAGGTATATAACATACATTTTCAAGACCCATATAACTGAACAACAGAGTGGTGAGCCATAATTTAATCTATGGATTTTAGTTGATAATTACTAGTGTAGCAATATTGGTCCATTAATTGTAGCAAATATACCACACCAATGCAAGATGTTGACAATAGAGGATATGTGTGCTGGGTGGGGGAGGGGTGGGGGAGGGACAGAGAGGCTATATTAGAATTTGAACTTTCTGTGAAATTTCTCTGTAAACCTAAAACTGCTCCAAAAAAATAAAGTCTAGCTTTCCAGAGCTGCAAGGTTGGGGGGTCCCTGCCAGTCTGCCAACATCATGCCTCATTATCCCCTCACTTTATTTGACACCCTAGAAGTCCCTCAATGAAATGGCTTGGCCCTGAAATAAAACAAAGACAAAATTAAAAAGTCTACTTTAAAAATTTATTGTTTATGTTTTGTACGTTGTTTCAAGGAAGTTTTATTTGTCATACCTTGATCCCCTATATTTTTCTACTGATGGTTTTGAGGAATGAAAATAGAGAATAAAATAGCAAGATCAAATGTTAATTTTCATGTAAAGAAATTGAGGAAAAGAGAAATAATTATGATATGTCATAAAAGGTGAGATGAGAAGAATGGAACAAAAAGACAAAGATTTGTATAAAGTAAGTTAGAGAGAGAGTGTGTGTGTGTGTGTACAAACAAATACAGCAAACAAGGGCCACTAATAAATAAAATTATGGAAGGAAAAGATTTTGAGAATTGAAGGAATTTAATCCTTAATGTATGGTTTTCTGAAGTCAAGTTATTATAGCATTGACTTTCTTTGTGAAAAATTCTGACTCACCAGATAACATCCTGTTCAAAAATCCAAATATGGATTTGATCTTTGAAACCTGTACTCAAAAAAGGAATCTTGAAATTCCTTGATCTGAAGACAGCCAAAAATTGTACTTCACAAATATTAACTTACTTTTAAATCACCCTAATTGTATTTCTACACTGCGGACTCCGGTTCCTCAGTGTGGAATGAGGCCCAAGATTCTGTATCGCAATCTTGCTCCTCTGTGCTGCTGATCTGGGGCTGCCCTACTTGTCCTTGAGCTCACTTTGAGTTTCAAGGAATAGAAATATTAAATCTTTTGAAAGAAGGTGATGCAATGTGCAATAAGCTAGCTTAAACAAAAGGAAAAGAATATGAGAATGACAAATGAAACTGCATTTGAAAGAAGTTAGAAAAAAGGGACTATAAATATAATATGGAAGAAAGAAAGCAATTTCATTCTCCCCAGAGGAGGCTAGCTTATCCCTGAGATCCTGACCTTGTGAAACAAAAGGAAACAAACATACAGGGGGAAAAAACACTGAAAAAAACTTCACAGCATATCAAAACAACTCCACAAGTGCTGATTGTATTAGATGCACAGAAATTGCGTATGTGTGTGTGTAAAGAAGAGATAAATTTGCACTCCAGCTGGGAGGACTGGCTAACCTCCCAGAAGGAGACTATCCTAGTTTGCTAGCTGCCAGGATGCAATATTCCAGAAATGAATGGCCTTTTAAAAAGGGAATTTAATAAGTTGCTAGTTTACAGTTCTAAGGCCAAGAAAATGTCCCAATTAAACAAGTCTATAGAAACGTCCAATCACAGGCATCCAGGAAAGATACCTTGATTCAAGAAGGCCAATGAAGTTCAGGGTCTTCTCTCAAGTGAGAAGGCACATGGCAAACACAGTCAGGGCTTCTCTCTCAGCTGGAAGGGCACATGGTGAACACGGTGTCATCTGCTAGCTTTCTCTCCTGGCTTCCGGTTTCATGAAGCTCCCCAGGAGGCATTTTCCTTGTTCATTTCTAAAGGTCGCTGGCTTGTGGACTCTCTGCTTCATGGTGCTGCAGCATTCTCTGCTCTCTCCAAATCTCCCATTCTCCAAAATGTTTCCTCTTTTATAGGACTCCAGTAAACCAATCAAGACCCACCCAAATGGGCATGACCTTAGTAATAAATTATTGAAATGTGCACTCCAGCTGGGAGGACTGGCTAACCTCCCAGGAGACATATTTTGATAAAGTTTTCTAGGTCCCAGGAAGCTCCTCTGGGTCCTTAGCCAGTTCCCAGAAGATCAACTGGGCCTGGTTATGCAAGAATTGAAATTCGGCCACTATTGTGTAAAAATATCCTATAAACGTATGCAAGTTAGAGGAGGAAGAAGAAAGAGGAGGAGAATCTCATGAGAGAGAGAGAGAGAGAGAGAGAGAGAGAATCTTATCTGAGAGGAGAGGAGGATGCTTTGCTGAGGACTTGTCTAATTGGACCCTGAAAATGCCCTCTCCAGGATTCCCCAGTGTTCCTCTTCAGGTGTTGATGCTGTCCTGCCTGGTGATGTAACTATGTCTCATTTTTAACAACCTTTTAATTACTTTTCTAATAAATTCTATTTTTATATCACTGAAGTCTGTGATGTCCGCGTGTCCTAGCCTCTGAATTAAATGGCCGCAAATATCATGTTGCCTTTCATGCAACAGTGTGATAGTACATCTTCCTTTTCAAACTTTTCTTACTTTCATCCTGCCTTCACTGTCCTGATTTTGTGATAGTACATGTGCGTGTCTCCTGAATGAGCTTTGATTAGACACTGGATTGTCATGTCAGTCCCATAGTCAAAAAAGTAACACATGATTACTGGACTGCATCATATTTTCAAAGGGTTATATATTTTGACTTAAAAAAATTAATTCCTGTTTGTACAAGTTTAAAGTGATCTGGTTTGATGACTGTTGAAGGACAACCAGAAGAATTTCTAAATGAAATATGTCTATCAATAAAGAGAGGAGTATAATAGTAAAATGTTTAACAAAATTCTATAACTTTTTAACATATTCTAACTATATAAGTATTTAATATAACTAGTGATTAAATTTTAATATTTCACAAAATAAAAATTAGGTATTAATCTGAAAATAAAGAAATAGCCCAATAAAACAAAAGGTTGTAGTTCTGCAACTGAACTAAAGAAAGGATATAGAGTCAAAAACCATCTACTAGGATGAAAATGTGGCAAATGAGATAATGGGGGAAATATCAGGTTGTTGTGTGAGATTCTGTGATGCACTGGTCTGGTTATAATAGGCCACTTGTGGATTAAGAAATTAGATCACATTTTATATTCAGGATGTAATTAGAAATACACTCTCAATAAGTACAAATTTTTTCTTTTATAAATGAAACTAAAGTCTTTTTAAAACTACAAAGAATCTACTTCTCTAAAGTTATATACCAGATTCCACATTTCTGGGCTCATTGACAAAGACATTGTATACTGAATAAACAGCTGAGTTTGTGGACTTGAACCGAACCTTAGGCTAATGTTTCATATAGATACTTTCTGAAACTTATTCATGAGAAAATGTGCACATCTAGCAAAAAAGTAGCAATATTTTATTATACTTTAAAAAATAATTTAATGAATCAACTTTAGGCTTAATGAAATCATTCCATGGTTTATATTAATATAAATAAAATAATGTGAGGTACCCTAATTCTATTACCTCAGTACAGCAGTTTAAAAAGTGAGGATCATAGTTCAGTGGTAGAATTCTTGCCTGCAATGTGGGAGACCCTGAGTTTGATTCCCAGTCCATGAACTTCCAAAAAAGCAAACAAACAAGCAACACAAACAATCGAACAAAAATTCAACAAATGGTGCTACAATAACAGGATACTCACATGGAAGAATAATGAAATGTGACTCCATCATACAGCATACAAAAAAAAAAAAAAGTAAGAAGCCGTGGCTGGAAGTTGACTCCTCAGCAAGGGTTTGTATTTCCTGGCCTTCCTTGCATCCATGTGAGGCCATGTGACCAGTTGTCATCATAGAATATGAATGGAAATTATATGTGCCATTTCTAGGATGGGATTTTTAAATAGCAGAAGTATCTTTCCTCTTTCACTAACTGGAAGCAGGAGAGTCTGAGGACCCGCAATGGAAAAGGTACCATGGCCCCTTTTTCACTAGGAGGAAAGCTGCACACAAACAAGAAACACAGCCAAAGAATTATCATATGTAAGGTAAATAGAATGTAAAACTGTGTTGAGCCATGGAAATAGAGAGTATAGTTATAACAGCATTTATCATTAACATAGCAAATATACATAACAAAAGGAAAATTTACAATGTGTTAATTAAATGTTGTCATGGTCAGGTTCATGTGTCAACTTGGCTAAGTGATGGTACCTGTTTGTCTGGTTGGGCAAGTGCTGGCCTGCCTGTTGCAATGAGGACATTTCATAGAATTAAATCATGATCACATCAGCTGCATCCACAGCTGATTCCAATTGTAATCAGCCAAGGGGAGTGTCTTCTGCAATGAGTGATGCTCAATCTAATCACTGGAAGTCTTTTAAGGAGGATTCAGAAGAGACAGGTTTTTCTTCCTGCTTCTGCTGGTGAGCCTCCCTTGTGGAGTTTGTCCAGACCCTCCATCGGAATTGTCGGCTTCACAGCCTGCCCTGCGGATTTTAGACTCTGCATTCCCGCGGTCGCGTGAGACACTTTTATAAATTTTATATTTGCAAGTGTTCCCTGTTGATTCTGTTTCTCTAGAGAATCCTAATACAAATGTGAATAAAAAATTATAACTCTTTTTTTGATAATGAGATAGAATAAGCATTAATTGCAATACAGCTAGTAAAACCCTAATATGCATTGCAACTTATTATATTGTACTACATCAATTTTAAATAAAACATAAGCAATTTTGAGTGCAAAGAAGCAGATTAAATTTTTAGATTTAAATACTAAAGTTTTACTGGTTTTATGCATTTATAAATAGAATGCAGAAGTGAATCAAAGTTTAGTGGAAAGAAAATGTTTATTTGCTCATTTGCAAATGTCAAACTGAAATTGCATAAACTCTTTTCCATGTACAATCACAATTAAATTAACCAGCCATAATAGTTATTCACTGGAAGGCATAATGGAAAATGTCCAAGAATATAAAAGAATTTCCAGAAAGGAATATTTTTTAAAGGGAGAAATGTTGATTTTTAAGACAAAAGATTTCATCTTCATTGTTTTAAGAAACAAAGGAGTTTCTGACTTAGGGAAAAATTAAATACATAGAGGTTTTAACTTTACACCAATTTCTGATGCCAAATAAAAGTCTTTTGGAGAGAAATCAGCTTTTTTGTGTTTCTGTCTCTCTTTTTTCCTTTAGAGAGGGTGTTTAAGACTCTAAGTAAGTGGTTTTGATATTTTTGCATCAAAATCCTCCCAAGTCTTACTATCATATAAAAATAAACTCTTAGCCATCTCATTTGATCTTAAAAATCCCCCAAAACTGTTGTCCTGACCATTATTTTACCTTAGCACATGTGGTTTTTCATAATTACCTTTTATATTGCAAACACAACATCCTCCTTTCTGTGCCTGGAAATATTACATTTCCGCTTTAGAAATTGGGGCTGACCTTTCCCTCTGTCCAGAACGCTGATCAGCCCACTCTTATAAGACTGACTTATCTTCTTACAAGATCTCAACTTGTCATTAAGTGTCACCACCTCAAGAGGGTCTTCCCTGACATCTCACTTCTCAATCAGAGACAGCTTATTTTAACTTTCTGTATAGCACTTATCATTATCTGCTATTTTGAATTTTTGTAATTAAACATTACCTCTCTCCACAAAAGTAGATGAAATACATATTCACAGTGTATTTCAGCTCCCAGAACTGTTTTAGATGTATTATAGGAATGACATTTATTGAATGAATGAATACATTAATGTTGACTACAGGAGACAAAATGTAATCATGAGTTGGAAAAGCATCTACAAAGAAATTTTTGAAAAAAGTAGTAGAATGTATACGAACATAAAATATTAATAGAGAGAAGTCTCTTAGACTCATAAAAAAAGACCACCAAGAACTTTTCTATATGCTTGCTCATCCACAAGGACATTTCAAAATATCATGTTAGACATTCCATTGTTTAAAGAAAAATAAAATTGAATTGCAATATTTCAGACATGATATATATGAGTTGAATGTATTTTTTAAATCTCTGGGGTCCAAATTAAAGACTATGTGAAAGAATTTTTTTAGATTTATGTGGACTCTGAAGTAGTTAGGTTCAGTTGTCAACTTGGTCAGGTGATGGTGCCAAATTTTATTGCTGTGGACTTAAATCATCAGCATGTAAATTTCATCTATGACTGATTGCATCTGTAGTCGGCTAAGGGGAATGTCTTCCACAATGAGTGAGGCTTAAAAGGAGAAGTCAGAAAAGAGAGAAACAGCTCAAGAGAGCTTAGCACAGCCCAGAACAATGCAACTCAGTACTCAGAGCTGGCTCAGACCCAGACATTTGGAGATGCAGAAAGGAAATGTCCTGGGGAAGGACATTTGAACCCAGAGGCTGGGAGAGAAGCCCAGCTGACATCACTGTATACCTTCCCAAATTAGTAAATTTGTAATCAAATAAATCCCCTTTATAAACACCGATCCATCTCAGGTATATTGTATTCTGGCAGCTTTAGCAAACTAAAACATGTGGGTACCAGAGGAGTGGGGTGCTGTTGTTTTTGCAAATACCAAACATGTTGGAACAGTTTTTGGAATGGATAGCAGGAGGATTCTGAAAGAATTGTGAGAAGCCTGATGGAGAAAGCTCAGATTGCTTTGAAGAGACTGTGGGTAGTAATAGGGACTCTAAAGATACTTCCATTGAGGCATTAGAGGAATGTGTTGCTAAAAATTGGAAGGAAGATAACCCTTGTTTTAAGGTGGCAGAGAATTTGGCAAAATTGAATCTTGATGCTGGATGTACGGGAGAATTGTGATATGATGATCTGGACTACTTGGCTGAGGAAATTTCCAAACTAAATGTGGAGGATGCAGCCTGATTTCTCCTAGCAGCTTATAGTAAAATGTGATAAGAAAGGGATATGCTGAGAAGTGTATTTTTAGGTGCAAAAAAAACCCCATAAACTGATGGTCTGTAAAGTTCTAGGTTTCCAGAAAGTGAGACCCAAGAAAATAGTGTCCCATATGAGGATTTAAGCAAACGTGGAACCAGTCAGACATCACAAGACAATCTGGGATTGGAAATGGAGTTATCCAGAAAGGATCTGTGGAAAGTCCTATTATTTGATGGCTTCACTACCTGTATGTTACATGCTAAGTCAACAATTTCTTTGTGAGATCTGAATAAATGAAACCACTGCTGGTCTGGACTGGAAAGGACAGAAAATGGACAGTTAGAAGAAAGAATAACCTCAGAGGCAGAATCATGACAGCTAAGAAGCCAAGAAACTTTGAGCTGGGAGAGTGGATCCACCTGTGTGTGTTTGCCCTGGAGGCAGAGGATGGGCCTTCCACCTTGATGTTCAGGAATAGTTCTGATACCCCAGGCCTCAAAGAGGGTGGAGCATATTCCTCAGGAGTTGTGGGGAGCCTGACTGCCACCCCATTGTTCTAAAGGGGTTGAGCATGTGCCCCAGAGATGGCAGAGAATCTGGATGTGACCCAGATGCTTAAAGAGAGTGGGGCCAAGAAAAAGGCGGTGTCCCCAATGTTCCCCAATGTTGCAACCTCATTCCAGTGTTTGGAGAAATCAGGGCCACTGCATGGATCCTTGGAAAGGATAGGACTGCCACTTTCTAAAGACCTGAGGATGAATGACTCTCAGACTTTGAAATCTAATGAATGTTGCCCTGCAGATTTTTGGAATTGTTTAGGTCCAGTGATCCCTGCTTTCCTTCCAATTTCTTCCTGTGGCAATGGGATTGTTTATCTTATGATTGTTCCTCCTATGTATATTGGAAGTAGATAACTTGCTCCAAGTTCAAGGTCCATAGCCAGAGAATTTGTCTTAAAAGAAAACATGCCTGTAACTGACTTTGATGAGAGTTTCTGCTATTTTTGAGTTGGTATTGTATTTGTATTGTTACTGAATTGGTTTAAGGATTTTGTGATATTGTGATGAAACAAATGTATTTTGCATATGTAAAGGTTTAATGCATTGTATGCAGGACAGATGATTATTGGTAGGCAAAAAAAAATGTCTGTTATGATTTTCTATTTAGGAATTAAGTATGGTTAAGGTGATGTGTATAGTTGCCAAGTTGACAACGTGTTGTAGTTAGGTTCAGGAGTCAGTGTGTCCAGGTGGTGGTGCCCAGTTGTTCTGTTGCTGTGGACTTAAATCATGAGCATGTGAATTTCATTTATGGCTGATTATGTCTGTGGTTGGCTGAGAGGAATGCCTTCCACAATGAGTGAGGCTCAAAAGGAGAAGTCAGAAGAGAGAGAAACAGCTCGGCACAGCCCAGCGCAATGCAACTCAGAGCTCAGAGCTGGCTCAGACCAAGATATTTGGAGTTACTGAAAGGAATCACCCCAGGGAAAGCTGTTTGAACCCAGAAGCCAGGAGAGAAGCCCAGGAGATATGATCTTGTGCCTTCCCAAATTGGTAAATAACTCCCCTTTATAAAAGCCAACACATTTCAGGTGTATTGCATTCTGGCAGCCTTAGCAAAATAACACAGACATACTCGAAACAAATAAATCAATAAAATTATTCCTTAGAAATATGACATCACAGAAAATAATATGAAAATTAAGATTTTAAAACAGCATAAAGCAGAAGATTAAAAAAACATTTTAATAAGAAAGTTAACAGGGTTACAAATATAGATATTTTAAATGCAAGAAAATAATAATATTTACTTATCATGTAAATGTCTTAGGGAATATGTATGATCATTTAAGTAGATTATGAAAAAATTTGACATTTCTCAATATATACTTCTATTCAAACACAAATAAACTTAGCCAAGAATACAAGGAAATATTATCTAATTGATATGGTACATGTACTTAAAGTGAATCATTAAAAATATTTATTCAAAGATAAATCAAGAAAAGATAGTTGCTTTAAGATTTAAGATGTACTGGAAGTCTTAGCAATAATACTAACAAAAATAAGTAAAATAATAAACAAGGACATAAGGAAGTCAATTAATGTAATAAACTATATCAATAGAACCAAGGAATAAAAACATATGAACATAAGAGGTACACAGATGGTCCAGTGGTAGAATGCTCACCCTCCATGAGGGAGAGCGGGGTTTAATTCCTGGACCATGCATACACACCCCCCAAAAAACACACATAAGCATAGCAATTGATGCAGAAAAGATATTTGACAAATTCCACTACCCCTTCTTGATAAAAATACTCAGAAAGCTTGGACTAGAAGGAGACATGAAAAGGATATATATATGAAAAATCCATAGTTAACATCATAGTGGTGAAAGATTGAAATACTTTTTCTAAGATCAGGAACAAGATAATGATGCCCAATAAACCACTATTATAAACATTATACTAGTATTTCAGGCAGGACAATTAGGCAAGAAAAAGAAATAAATGGCATCCAACTTGGAAAGGAAGAAGAAAACCTTTCTCTATTTGCAGTTGATGTGACCCTATAAAGAGGAAATCCTGAAATATCTACAACAAAGCTCTTAGAGGTAATAAACAAATTAAGCAATGTGGTGGGATAGAAGATCAACACAAAAAAATCTGTAGTGTTTCTATACACTAGTGGTGAAGTATCTAAAGAGAAAGTCAAGGAAAAAATTCCACTTATATTAACTAAAATAATAAAAAAATCTAGGAATAAGTCTATTCAAGAATTAAAGGACTTGTACACAGAAAAACGCAAAAGAGTGTTAAAAGAAATTTAAAAGATCAAATAAATGGAATGACCTTCCGTAGTCATGACTTGGAAGACTAAGTACTTTTAAAATGTTAATCCCGCCCAGAGAGAGTTACAGTTTCAATGCAATCCCAATAAAAATTCCAACAGCCTTCTTTGTAGAAGTGTAAAAGTCAGTGATCAAATTTATATGGAAGGGTAAGGAGTTCCAAAAACCAAACTTCTTGGAAAAAAAAAAAGAGCAGAGTTTGGGGACTGATAGTTCTCTATTTTAAAACTCATTACAAAACTACAATAATCAAAACAGCCTGGTACTGGTACAAGGATAGACATATAGACAATAATAATCTAATTGTGAGTTCATAAAAATGCCCTCACATTAATAGCCAATTGAATTTTTAAAAAGCAGGCAAGTCTACTCAATGGGGAAAGGATAGTCTCTTCAACAAATTGTGCTGTGAAAACAATGTCCATAAGCAAAACAATGAAGGTGAATTCCTACCTCACACTATGTGCAATAAAACCTGCAAAATGTCTCAAACATTTAAATTTAAAAAACAGAACTATAACATTTTAGAAGAACACCTAGAGAAGCATCATCATGTTCTTGTGTTATGCAATGGCTTCTTAGACTTTACACCAAAAGCACTAGCAATAAAGGAAAAATAGACAAATGGGACTTCATCAAAATTAAAAACTTTTATACAAAAGACTTCATTTTGAAAATAAAAAGAGAACCTACAGAATAGGGAAAAAAATGTTTGGAAACCTCATTTTCAAAAAGGGTTTGCTTTCCAACACATGCAAAGGAATCCTACAACTCAACAACAAAAAGACAAAGAACACAATTGAAATATCATCAAATACTTGAATAGTCATTTCCCCAGAGAAATTACACAAATTGCCAATGAACACATGAAAAAAAAAAATGCCCAGCATCAATAACCATTAGGGAAGTGCAAATCAAAACCACAATTAGACACCATTTCACACCCACTAGAATGGTTATTTGAAAAAATAAAAAGAAAATTGCAAGTGTTGGTGAGGATGTGGAGAAATAGGAACACTCATTCCTTGTTGGTGGGAAATAAAACAGTGCAATTGCTGTCAAAAACAATTTGGTGGTTCCTCAGAAAGTTAAGTGTAGAGTTATCATACAACCAGCAATTCCACTACTAGGTATATACACCAAAGAATTGAAGCCCATTCTGGAATGGGTATTTGCACACTGAACTTCATAGAGCCATCATTCAGAGTTGCCAAAAGATGGATGCATACCAAGTGTCTAACATCAGATGAATGAATAAACAAATATGATATATGCATACAATGGAATATTATCAAGCCATATAAAGGAATGAAGTTCTGATATGTGTGATAACATGAATTAAACACAAACATATCATGTGGAGTGATATAGGTAAAACACAAAATGATGAATATTGTGTGATTTCAATAATATGAAATAACAAAAATAAGCAAATACATGGAATCAGAAACTAGAAGAGATGCTACCAGGGGCCTGGGTAGGGGGAGGGAAATGGATTTAATGCTTAATTTGTACAGAGATTCTGTGTGCCTGGAGAAGTTAGGCTAATCAATGGTGGTGATGGTAGCACATTACTGTGAATATAATTATCTCCACCAAGTTATACATTTGAATGTGGTTAAAAGGGGAAATTTTAGGTTGTATATATGTTACCAGAATAAAATTTTTAAAAGGCATAGGTTTGTAGAACATGAACAGTACACACTAATGTAAACCATTCCCTATAGTTAATAGTATACCAATATTGTCTCATCAATTGTTACAAAAGTACTACACTAAAGCAAATTAACATGCTAATAATAGAGAAAACTGCATGTGAAGTGAGGTACTTGAGAATTCTGTATTTGTTCATGAATTTTTGTAAACCTATAACTTCTCTAAAGGTAAAAATAAAAAGGAATTAGCAAGCAGATGCACCATGTAAAGAGAAGGTCCAAAAGTCCAACAGCTTGGATTGTAAAGTGTCTTTTACTGTTTGCTAAAGTCAGCACTCAGTATGAACACATCAGATTTTAAAAATTAGGCTCTTAAAGGAGCTGCAGAGATACCTGAGATATCTTTTGGAATTTCAGCCAATGCTAAAAATTTTTCCCATTTATAAAAACATATTTTTACATGTGATCTGATATATAGGTGTCCAAAATACACTGAGTTCTGTTTATTTTATTTATATTCCTAAAATATCATTTGGCTTCTGTTTAGTGAATAGAGGTTAGGACAGAGGGGTGGAATGAAAGTGTGAAGACCAATTATGAAAATATTGAAACAGTCCAAATGAGGGATCTTCATTGGATGAAGCTTATTTGAGAGAAATTTACCTTTACATTCCAAAGGTAGAAGACAGGAACAAGGAGTGAGAGAACAAGAGAAATCAAGGATGTCCCCTAAATTGGAATTTAATTAACTGGTTATATGGTGATGTAGCTTTCAGAGATGGAGAAGACCAATGTGATAGCTTTGAAAATCACCAAAAAACTTTGCAGCTCCTCCTCTCAAGAGAGAGTCTATTTCCTCAGTCATTAAGTCCGATTGGTCATTTAACATGTTCTGGTCAATGGAACACTAGCAAATATGACACAGCAGAGTCTTGAAAAGCAGTTGCACATTTGGGCTGAATAGAGAATATTTCACTAGAGCTCTTCAGCCGCCTTGAGAACAAGCCCAAAATACCCTAATGATGATGAGAGAGGCTCAAAGGGCAGAACCATTTGATACCCATGGCAACTAAGCCTTCATGAACCATCCATAGCTGCCGATCCACCCGGTGACTGCAGATGCAATTGCCAGTCAGCCTAGACCAGAAGAAATGTCCAGGAGGGTCAAAAACAGTGGCCAAGGTGAAGAATCCTGAACCATATAAATAAGTTGTTTTAAACCACACTGATTAGAGTTTGTACTAGCTGACTCTTGTTGCATTGCAAATTAAAACAATATTCATTTATTACTTCACTTTATCTGCAGGTCAGGAGTCTGAGTATGGCTTAACTGGGTCCTTTACTGAGAGTCTTTGAAGGTTTTAATCAAGTATCACTAAAGTTTTGCTTTCACCTGAAGGCTTGACTGGGAAAGGATCCACCTCCAAGCTTGCTCAGGTTGTTGGCAGAACTCATTTCCTAGCAGTTGCAGGACAGAAGCCTCAGTTTCTTGATGGCTTTCAACTGGAGGACACTTCCAGCTAATAGAGACTGCCTTCAGTTCTTAGAAGTCACCAGCTATGATTAGAAGTGATCCATAGATTCTAGAGCCTACCTACAGTTTCTTGACAGGTGGGCTTTCCCAACATGGTGGCTTACTTCAATTAGCCAGCAAGGAGAATCTCTAGATTTAGTGAAAACAAGGAGTCTTAAATAATATACCTTATATTATGGCATAAGCTATATACCATATACCTTAAGAATTGACATAACATCTTTGCCATATTCCATGCATTAGAAGCAATCCAAGGGTTCTGCCTACACTCAGGGGGAGGAGATTATACAAAGTGAATGAACTCCCTAGAGTGTCTCTGCCCCAGGGTTGCTGTTAGGCAAGAGAAGTGAATTGAGGGGCTGCAAGGGAAGTTCAGTGGTAGAATTCCGGCCTGCCATGTGGGAGACCCCTGTTCAATTCCCAGCCCATGCACTTCCCCAAAACAAACAAACCAGCAAACATGCAAAGAAAAAAATAAACAGAAAACAAAAATTCAACAAATGGTGCTTCAATAAGGGGATATTCACATGGAAAAAGAATGAAATGTGACCACCACCATGCAGCATACAAAAAAAAAAAGGAGAGAGAGAGAGAAGTGAATTGACACAAACAGGTAAGAGACAGTTACTTTATTAAGACATTATGATATTGTAGTTAAAAGAATAGATTCTGAATCCAGATTTCCTGAATTCACACCCCAGTCTGCTATGTAGCTGTGACTTTGGGCAATTCATCTAACTTCATTATTAACTACATAAGCAAATGCTAGTTTAACAGTGGTCATAGATGTTTTTTTTACCTATGGGAATCCTTTTTAACAACAATGAAAGTACTTACAACCATACTCATACTTTCTGTCCATATTATAAAAAGAAAAGGAAAGTTGGAATAACATGTATATTTATCACAATTTTATACCAAAATGCAACTTCCCAGTAGGGAAAAATAAAAAATATCTATCAGCACTGCAGAAAACAGCATACTGCATGGTGATGTAATTGCCTTGGGTAGCTTTCAGTGACATAAATAGGGAAGACATTGAAACTTTAAGCCATAATCTAGGATTCATGGTGTCCTGATTTTACTGTATAGACATAGTTTGTTAGTTACAATATCCCTCCTGTTTTTCCATAAAACTGAAAATAGGAACATCTGAAATTTAAGTAAGTTTCTCCTTAAACGTGTTCTTATTTGTGATATACAGAAAGATAGGATGTAATAGTTAAGAGAATAAAACATTCTGATGCCAATGAAAGTAATCCCTTTGAATTTTATTCTTATGCTTAGACTAGAAATTAGTATTTATGAATTCAATCAGACTGCACATATTCTTTACCAATCTGATTTATAATTTACTTTATCAACTTGTTTTTTATATTATACAAACAATTTAGGCAGAGTATTAAGTTGCATACATTTTTTTAAAAACATAAAAATGAAACATTACTATTCCTACATTCTTATAGTAAGCATTTCAGTAATTCAAGAATATATTAAAACAAGCTTCACATTTCACTCTTTTAGAGAAAAAATCCACTCAATAATGAAGGAAAAATTGTGGAACCATGACTACATTGCCTTTACTAATAGCAACTTAGAGGCATTATGGCTTTATAAATCCTTGATACCCTGACATTTTTAGTACTTGGAGTCCTTACATATATTTTGATCATTTCTACAGCAAAATATATTTTTCTTGATTGCAGTATACCACTTGCTGATACACAAATATTACTTAGTATTCAGTAGCCTAGACTCTTGAATGAATGGTTCATTGCCATTACTTAAAAATGTTAACAAAAAATATGTACTCTGATGGAGAAAATCTGAAGTTTAACTCTTACTTAATTTGACAGAAAGGGTTGTTATTATTAAGGAAATACACCTTCTTTAAGTCATTTAAGTCACTGCAATCTTGTGTGTTGGAAAAAGCAACTTGTAGAGTCATTAGGATGCTAAGATATAAAAGAGAAAGAAAAGCACCAAGTATTAAGCATAATGATCTGCACCTGGATTCAATCACGACTGTTTTCCTAAGCGTCAACCATTTTGGAATACAAATTTCAGTGCTTGCACAGCTGGAATATAATACTACTTTCCAGATAGTAGAAACTCTTTACGAGTACACAAATAGACCGCAATATGATTTTGTGAGATGGAACTATGAAATTTACTGAGATGTAGCTTGTTTAGAAATATTCAGTTTGTTCAAAACTGGGTTTTTTTAAATAGCCTAAAAGTAAATACAGAAAAGATCATTTTATTGCCTGTCTGGAACTGATTTACAAGAAGCCTATAAATACAGGAGTGATTACCATCCAATGAGGGAGCTATTGCTTCTGTCCAAAAATAAGTCTCCCTATATGGCTCCAAAGGGTGGAAATTCTGTAACCAAAGGAACAGGCTTGATTTCCCACTCATCTTTTAATGATTTCCTGCAGGCAAAAACCTGGAGCCAAAATCCTACTGACATCTGTTTGTTGGTATGGGTCTTATTTAGAACCCCAGTACTTGGTAATTATTCATTATTTGTTGGCACCTAGGATTGTGCAGCATACAGTGTTTAGCAACAGTTGAGCTATAATGAATAAGGGAATAAACAAAACTCTTCTCCTAAACATGCATTTATATAAAGCATCAGTAAAATGAACAGGATAGTTTCTAACAATTTATTGCTAGGTAGTCACTGCTTAAAGCTCACATTTATCATTAACAAATGCAGGGAAAGCAAACTGTTAGCTTTTTTATTTTAAATCAAGCCTGATGTTTTAATGATCAAGTGCACTTCATATTATAATTTATGCTAATGCATAACTCATCTTGAGCAGTATTTTGTTTATCATTGCAATATTTATTTTTAAGATACCATTAATGTTAGGATAATAGACATCTGCTGAGCAGCCATCACCCAGACCTCACCTTCTCTAGGGAAGTCACTAATAGACCCTAAGAAGCTATTCTGCTACTCCCACTTCCTGCCTGGCATTCTGCTACCCCCACCTCCTGTTCTACTTTGTGCCATTCCACAACCTGGGGACCATGTTAAGCTTAATGAAATGGCCCGGCCAGACTTTAAACCTAAAAACTGCAACAAACAGCTCCAAATGTTTATCAGAACTGAATTCTCAGTGGGAGAGCCCCCTCTCCTGGAGATGGAGAAAAGCCACAGTCAAGCAGTATAGCTTTATCTCTCTTCTCAGTAGCCAAGTGGAGTACACAGAACTGCCATCTCTCAACCCTGACCCGGGGCAGTTTTCCGCCCCCTGGGAGATGGGCTGTGAAGGGACTTCTTCCTCTGCTTTTTGGACTCGTTCACTTTAAGTGACAATTTATTTGCCCTCTCTGGACTTTTAATTCTGGGCAAGTAATTCGAGATCATTTTCTGAACGTTGTGCCCTGAACCTGTGTTCCCACAATGCATCATTGTAATGACTTGCTCCACAATTATGTCACTGAAAAATAACGCGTTTTTGGCTCAGAAAAATGTGTGAGATTTAAATCTAGACTTGACAATAAGAATTTAGGCAAATCACTTAATCTTTCTGAACCTCTTTGCTAATGTCTTATATGGAGATAATGACATTTATCTTACCAGGACATGGTGGGGAATAATTTAATAGACATAAACTATATGACATCATGATCTTAAAAATGTCTTATGTTTTCCCTAAACCCTTCTACTTCTTGCATTTAATTATCTAATTTTAAGCAAAAATCCATGCTGGAAATGTGATGTTTAGCACTGAAAGAAAACCCAATTCCAGTGAATTCAATTTTAAAAAGAAGTATTCAGGCCAGCTGCATGCCAGAAGTGTTAGTTAGGCACTTACCATGTGAGAATTGTCAAATCAAATATCTAGATCATTCCAATGTGAAAGAGGTAAGACAGACATTATTTCCAGTTATGTGCAATAAAGAAGAAAGAAACCAGAAATCTATCGTGATAAAGAGGGAGAGAGAAACCTATGCTGTTTTCCAGGATCACAAAGTTCAGTTAAAATTCAACATTGTCAGAATGAAGCAAATATGAGCCTTGTTTGTGGTGGGCTGGAAGATGCCCCCAAAGATATCAGGGCTTAGAACCCAGAAGCTGTGGATATTATATTATGTGAAAAAAGATGTGATTAAGTTAAGGATCTTAAAGTGAAAAGATCATCCTGGGTTATTTGGAAGGCCCTAAATGCAATTTCATGTGTCCTCATAAGGGAAAGTCACAGGGAAATTTGATACAGATAAAATATACAGAGATATACATGTTTAGAGAGGCAGAGATTGGGGTTATATGGCTGCAAGCCAAGGATTTCTGGCAGCACTAAAAGCTGAAAGAGGCAAGGAATGAATTCTCCCTTAGAGCCTCCAGAAGGAGCATGGCCCATGGACACCTTGATTTTCAACCTTGTGATACTGATTTTGAACTTCTAGTCTCCAGGAATGTGAGAGAATTACTTCTGTCATATTACATCATCAAGCTTGTGATGATTTGTTGCGGCAGTCTTAGACACTAATGTGGTATTCTTTAGTAGTGTTTTAGAGAAGTAGAATTGACTCATAAGTGATCCATGATAGTTCAGGGGATAAACAATGGAAGTATGCCCCAATCTATAGGACCATAGAGTGATGTAGAACTCAGAATTTAGGGATGATTTTGATTATTGAATCATTATATAGATATTCCTTTTTGCTTTCTGGTATTTTGAAGTAGACAAAGGGAGATTCTTGAAATCTCAACATTATAATCCAGCTGCCCTGATATCTGAAATGATTGTAAAAGCCCTTATCTTGTGCCTTTGTGACTGTAAGAGCTACTGCACCCTTTATCTGGTCATTTTCTTGTAGAGCAAAGGCTCTCATGCTAATGAAGAATAAAAAGTCAGCCATTAATTACCTTCAGCCCCAGAATATTTTTAAATCATATCAGTTAGATTCTGCTATTGAAAGATAATTTATCTCTCTTCCTTATGGTTTGCACCTTTAGTTCTGAAGTGATAGCTCTACCTCCCCTCCTTTCACTTTATGTTCTCCTATTGAAATGATAATGAAAACACTGTCTCCTTTTCTGCTTTGAACTTGCTATTTGTAATGACCTCATCTCCCCTTGCTAAAATTCTTAAAAATCTTAAACTCGGGGAGACAGATTTTGGGCCACTAGGCAATCTGCTCTCCTACTACATGCCTAGTAATAAACTCTTTCTCTCTTTGAAAACCTGGGGCCTCAGCAATTTGTTATTGAATATGTAGGGCAAATTAATCCACTGCCTTTGTCTGGTAACAATAGGGGAGTAACTTTTGAATCATAAACTATCACAAATGTTAAATTTGATTGGACATTGGCATATGTATAAAGTTTACAGGAATAACAAAGAATAGAAAAAGGAAATTCCCAAAGCATTTACAAAAATGAAGACAATAATAATAATAACCATAACAGGCCAAGTAAACACTAGTTACCATTGATACTTTTTAAAGGGTGAACTTCTTCAACTTTGATAGAGAATCTGTGTGGGGAAGATTTAAATTTTGAGATCTAATAGTAAAGGTCAGTATATAAAAATCTCCTGAGTATTGAGTGGTGAAAGCACTTACATGGATAAATGAATAACCAATTCTTATATTAAAGCAATATAAGAAGTGTTTGGTGTCCTTTACTTTCATGTTTGAAGTTTAGGCAGTGCAGAGGGCCTTTGATAATTCTCTTCATGTAATATATCTGCCTTAAAATGGGAAGGCAACTTGTCTGGTATAGAGGAATACATACAAAGTATAATGGAGTGCATGCTGGTTGAGTGTATAGAAAGAAACCATGTATGATGGGTGATAAAGGCCCTGAAAGAAAACAAAGATGTGGTTAAGAGTTCCACTAACTCACTAATGAAAAGAAATTGAAGGAGCATCAAAGCTATATCATTTTTTGACAAGTATGTTACCAGTAGTTTTATTGAGGGCATTACTATGTGATGGGTAGGATGGGTAACCGTATTCTCAAATTAACTCTTAAGTAAATTACATTTAGTCCTTTGCTTTGAGTATGTTTCATTTATACCAGTGGAGATTTGTGTTGTTTTTCTGAGTTAAAATTGCCAATTCACATATTTTCATGGAAAACAATGTTTACTATTGCTCTATGGAAATAGGATAGAAAAAATATATAGCCAATATTATGAATTCCAGCCTATGTGAATTAAGTTGACACAGCCATTTTAATAATAATACCTAGCCAATATTATTTCCCTTTGATTTTGAATGAGTTTACTCATGCAGAACAGGGAATATCTTCAAAGAAATGGAGGCATAGCATTTGGGGGGAAGTAGAAAAAGACAGTGTTTTGACTATTAGTTGAGTTTCTGGAGTAACCATGGAAAAGACTCAACAGGTGATTTACAGCAAGATAATTGAGATCTTATTTCATGAGCTGAAGATTTGGGAGGCAATGTACATGAAAGGTTTAAAATACAAAGGCAATGTACACCAAAAGACTATAGTTAACTTTAAAAACAGTGCAAGAGAAAAAAAAAAAAAAAAGAAAACCGAGCAAGAGATGAATGAAAGGAGCACTGGAGACTGAGTAGCCATGTAAGGCAGAGTAACCTAAAACTAAGAAATAGTTTTAGACAAGAGAAAATGTGGACCAAATTAAGATAATAGCAATGACATGAAAAGCTTTTAAGGGTAGCTCAGTGGTAGAATTCTCACCTGCCATGTGGGAGACATAGGTTCAATTCCCGATCCATGCACTTCCCCCCCCAAAAAAAAACAAAACAAAAATCTACCTAACAAGGAAAAAATTCAACAAATGGTGCTGCAATAATGGGATACTCACATGGAGAAATAATCAAATGTGACCCTGTCATATAGCATACAAAAAATAAGTACATCTAGTATTTAGTATATAAGGTTCATTTTGAGGTTGCTGGAAAAATGGTAAAATGAGCAGCAAATTTATATACTGTCTTTATATACTCAATATATTTTCCAATCTGATTATTAAAATACTACTTAGATCTCTGAGTTTGATTGTATCTAGTATTTATAGTATTATTAACATATTTAATATTTAATAACCACTAATACACAAGTGAGCAGAACACTGAATGATAATCTGAATACTGAATCAAAACTAAAAACTTTTAGTTCCTCATTACAGTTTACAGAATTATGTAAATTAGAAGTGCAGGTTGTTCAGGTAATTATACAGCAGAAATTGTCTATTGCAGTAGCTAGACACCAATGTTGCATTTTATTATAATCCAATCCAAGTTAGAAAGAAAATTCTGTCACTTCAAAAATCAAACAGACTTTTGGTAAACATATAAATGGGAAGAGTTACTTAAATTTTACTGACTATTGACTCATTGCCAGGAGATGGGATTTTATTCAAAAAAATATTACATATCAATTTGATTATTGATCTGGAGCAACAATAGCCATGGAAACCAAATACAGCCTGCCACCTTTCCCTGTGACCAACAAGTAAATCCCATGCTCGGGGCCAAATGTGTCAGCCTGGCTCTTAGGACAGGATGATTAATGTGGGCTAATTCCCTTCTTGGGGCCATCTTGACATTCAGCACATCCCCAGCAGACAGTGAACTGCCAGCACACTCTCTCCGCTTTTGTGTGGAGTACATATAAACATAGCCAGATGAAGGATATAAGTTTTATGGCGCCTGGCCCATCCCCTGGTCATATCTGTTCCTGACAGTGGGGAGTGGTGTCCTCCCATCAAGGTGCAAAAGCATTAAGGGTGTGCATTAACCATCTCCCTGCAACTGTGAAGATTGAGACCCACTGGCCATGAGGGGCCAAGGCTCATAAGTAAAGCAGAGCTTGTTTTAGTCTCTTCTTTATGTGAGTAAATGTTGTTGCATCCATTGCCTGTGTGAGTCCTGCTTTTGCTGGGGACCCTGACACCTGGGAAGCATGGAGAGGGTTGGGCCCATAGGTTGACCATTCCTGCCAGCAGGTGTTGTTGTGCTGTTTGCTCCACTCCATGCAGTGTTCCTGCCCTTGAGGTGGTAACAGGTGTCTCTTCTGACTGACAATAACTAACAAACAAAAGAGATGAGTTTTTTCCTCAGCAGTGTTTCATATCTGTAGAACATAAAACTCATTTTTTTGTTTTAAAACATTTTTCTGAGCAATTGTATGAGAAACTTATTCTTTTCATTGCCCTGTGACTTTGTATGGACAATCATCTTTAGCATGGGAAATATAAAAAAGAATTTTTTAAATGACAAAGCAAAGTTCATTCATTTGCAAGGAACAGCAATCTACTCAGACTAGGAAAAATAAGAATAGTGGTGTGCTGGTTTGAAAGGATGTATGCACCCTAGAAAAGCCATGTTTTAACCCTAATCCCAGTTTGTAAAGGCAGCCATTTCTTCTAATCCCTATTCAGTACTGTATGTTTGAATCTGTAATTATATCATCTCCCTGGAGATGTGACTCAATCAGGAGTGGTTGTTGAGCTGGATTAGCTGGAGATGTGTCTCCACCCATTCGGGTGGGTCTTGATTAGTTTATGGGAATCCTATTAAAGAGGAAACATTTTGGAGAAAGCTAAAGATTCGGAGAGAGCAGAACAATATAGCCATGAGAAGCAGAGAATCCACCAGCCAGCAACCTTTGAAAATAAAGAGGGAAAACGCCTCCCAGGAAGCTTCATGAAGGGAAGCCAGGAGAGAAAGCTAGTAGACGATGCCGTGTTTGCCACATGTCTTCTCAGATGAGAGAGAAACCCTGCTCTGTTCTACATGTGCCATTTCACTTGAGAAACCCTGAGCTTCATCAGCCTTCTTGAACCAAGGTATCTTTCCTTGGATGCCTTAGATTGGACATTTCTATAGACTTACTGTAATTGGGACATTTTCTCGGTCTTAGAACTGTAGACTAGCAACTTATTAAATTCCCCTTTTAAAAGCCATTCCATTTCTGGTATTTTGCATTTTGGCAGCTAGCAAACTAGAACAAGTGGCATAGTGCAAGACACTTGCTAAACCTGGTTGGAGGATTTGGGGACTGGGACAAAATCAGAATGAGCTAGCTACTCTTTTCCCTCTCACTCTCCTCTCTCCTATTCATCTGATTTTTTTCTAATATTACTGGCTACCAGTTACTGTTTGTGAATTACTCACCCACATGCACATGGGACATGATAATTGCCTAAACCTTGGCTTTACATTGAGCCTTCTGTTCAACACTGACCATTAACTGATTACATTCTCTGGATTGTTGTAGTTTTATGTTCCTATATTTTTCTACAGGTTGCAATTCTAGTAGTAGCATTGATATAAATATGATACAGGGATACATAGGCACAAATACAGAAAATGAAGTCAATAGTTATAAAATCAATATAGATATATAGTGTTGTTATTTATAATGTAATATAAACTTGAGTGTATCAAACAATAGTAAACTCTAAATGTTTATTCTCCGTATTAAAAAATGTTGATAGGGCAATGCAATGGTGGCTCAGTGGCAGAATTCTTGCCTACCATGCCAGAGACCTGGGTTCGAGTCTCAGAGTCTGCCCATGACACCCCCACCAAAAAAAAAGCTGATAAAGTGAAATAATATAAACATGACCCAGAAAAAAAAAATTATAAGGACAGGGAAAAATTCCCTTTAGGAAAATTTGAAGAAAAGTAAGCAAGTGACTTTCTGCGGAAGTGAATAAATACCATAAACATAAGGAATCCTCTCCAGAGAATTGGATGAAGTTATAGTCAGTTTGGATTGTTTTTAGTAAAATAATTGACTACAAAGTAAGATTTTTAGTTTTACAAGTGTAGTATAAAACTTAATATTTAGAAATATTTACTTGGATGAGTAGATATCAGCATGTAGAATCTTCTAGATAGAAAGATGATTTGTTTAACAGGCATACAATGCCTTTCTACAAAAAGTGCATATTATGAAGGTCTGATTATGAAGTTAACAGGGACACCGCTTCTCTTGATAGAGTTGAATTCCCTCTAGATTAATTATAGACTATTATTTGGAAGTACTAACTATATAGATTGTATATAATGTATAGGCTGCCCATTTATTATATAGATTATAAAAAGTTGCAGGCTTTTCTTTTCTGTGACCTATTTCTTTTTTTTTAGTGAAATGGGTTTGAAGATATTTATTGCATATTTTATAACATTAAAGCAAAAGTCTGTATGACCTACTAGACTTAACTTCAATGTCTGTCTAATTTCACTTTGTTACTTTCTCCTTTATCTCATTCTGACTTCTTGATGTTGCATAAATCAGGGTGTTTTAATTTGCTTTGTTGCTGAAAGCATATACCATAAAATGGGTTGGCTTTTAACAATGGGGATTTCTTAGTTTACAAGCATACAGTTTTGAAGCCATAAAAATGCCCAAATCAAGGCATCATCAAGAGGCTGTTTTCTTCCTGAAGATTGGCTGCCAGCAATCATGGTGTCTTCTGTCACATCACAAGCCATGTTGGTCTCTCCCTTCTCTTCCAGGTTTCATTGCTTTCAGCTTCTTGCTTCCCTGGCATTTTCTCTGTGTTTGAATTTCATTCTTTTTAAATAATTTAGTAAAAGGATTAAGACCCACACTGAATGAGGAGGGCCACACCTTAACTTAAGTAGATTTACCAAAATATCTTACTTACAGTGGGTCTACACCCACAGGAATGGATTAGCTTTAAGAACATGGTTTTCTGGGCTACGTGCAATTTCAAACCACCACAAGGGGGTAACTCACTCTCCACTCAGGGTCATTGCATTTGCTTTTCCCTTTGCCTGAAGGTCGCTTCCCCTGACACGTATGTGACTCACAGATCCACTTCTTTTCATTATTTACTCTCTAATTCTCTACTCTTGTTTGGCAAACATTCCCTCAACACCTGTGGAAGATAAGTGCCCCCCCCCATACTCCTCCTTCTTGATTCCACACCTTTTTCTACATAACTTTGCAGATCTTCCCACTAGAAGTAGAGTAGACTTCCCTATTCCTGAACTTGAGTGCAGTCATGTAACTTCTTTTGGTCAGCAGGATATTAACAGATGAAATACAAGTAGGAGCTTGAAAATGCATGACATTGGGCATTCTCTCCTGCTCCTCTACAGTCAGTCACCTGGAGAAGTGCTTCCATGGGTGGCTTTTGCTCATTTTTTCTGGGCCCCAGAATAAACACATGTGAAATAGATGGGAACTCGACCAGCTGAAAGAGTACAGCCACCACTAGTCAACCCTCAGGTCACCATAGAGATGTGAGCAAGATTAAATAAATTTTTGTTTTAAGCCACTGAGCTTTGGGGTATTTTATTGTACACCAAAATAACTGAGGTATTACTTCATAGAAAACAATATATTCACCCTTTACCCAGCCATAACATTTCTTGGACCTAATATGCCACACCTATCAATGTATATCTGTTTATTATATCTTTCTCTTTCTATACACCTCACTGAAATATAAACTCTATGAGGGCAGGTGTCCATATTTTCAATGCTATCTCTATAGTGTTTATAAGAGTGTATGGCACAAACTAGGTGATTATTATATAAATTCTCATTGAGTAAATCATATTTAAAAGATTCTTAACTTAGAGCCATAAGTGTTTGGTATATAATTTTCTGTAATATTGTGTAAGTTTGAGAAACTTACTAATAAAAAATATGGCATGTCAGCCATTAAAATAATCTATCAGAATTATCTATCAGAGAAAAATGAGACAAAATGAAGTGTTAATGGCTGAGAGATTTCAAAGAGTTGAGAGAATCACCTTGGTGTTATTCTTAGACATTATATAGATATCACCTATTTAATTAAGGTATATTGGAGAGGCTGGAGGGAAGTTCCTGAAAATGTAGAGCTGTGTTCCCGTAGCCACGTTTCCTGAAGATGATTGGATAATGATATAGCTTTTACAATGTGACTGTCTGATTGTGAAAACCTTGTGTCTGATGCTCCTTTTATCTACAGTATGGACAGACAAGTAAAACATAGGGATTAAAAATAAATAAATAGTAGGGGGAACAAATGTTAAAATAAATTTAGTAGATTGAAATGCTAGTGATCAATAAAAGGGAGTGATAAGGAGTATAGAAAAAATAGGGGAAACAAAGGCTAAAATATATTGGGTAGATGGAAATACTAGAAATCAATAAGAGGGAGGGGTAAGGGGTATGGTATGTATGAGTTTTCTTTTTTCTTTTTATTTCTTTTTCTGAATTGTTGCAAATGTTTTAAGAAATGACCATAGTGATGAATATACAACTATGTGATGATATTGTGATTTATTGATTATATACCAAGCATGGAATGATCATATGGTAAGAATGTTCTTTTTTGTATGTTGTCATGTTTAAGAAAAATTTTTTTAAAGAATTATCTATCAGAATCTTTATAAGGAGAATAATGTATAGGCACTTATTTCATATTCCACATCACTCAGAAGTAGTTCATCCAATGAATAATGAATGAATAAGTGAAATGACTAATTTGAAATCCCAGAAGAAAGTATTTTAGGATTTACATACATTTCTTATCTCTGCCACCTCTTAAGACAGATTTATTTTTTTTTCTTTTGAGTGGTGACAGTTCCAAAGGAAAACACAGGTTTAAGAAAACTTTATTTCCTTTACCTATTAAAATTTTGAG
Source organism: Myrmecophaga tridactyla (assembly GCA_004026745.1). Taxonomy (NCBI): domain Eukaryota; kingdom Metazoa; phylum Chordata; class Mammalia; order Pilosa; family Myrmecophagidae; genus Myrmecophaga; species Myrmecophaga tridactyla. The sequence goes on from PVIY010001497.1 coordinate 73,198, forward strand.
TAGTCTTTTACTTCAACTGATGATTTTGTTAATAAATTATTTTATTCATCTGAGATAAAGTTCATATCAGGATCACTCATTTTGGTGAGATACCTTAGGGCATCTAAACAAGTTTTCTTAGTGAGAGACAGTAGCTTCTGACAATGGAATGGCATGGTAAGCAGTCTTGCACTCTGGAATATAATGGATATATAACATAAATTCCTGAATTCATACATTTTTTTATTTGTTCCTTCATTCAACAAATATACTCAGTATTAAAGATGCAGGAATGAATAAAATATAGACATTCTCTTCAGAAATTCACAATCTACAGAACTGAGGCTCTTAAATATATGGGGATGCAAGCTAAATGCTGCTTTAAGATATCCTATTGAATCCCTCATAAAAATTAAAACATATCTTGTCATACTTCTGCCCATAAATGAAATGAAAAAGTCAGATACAACGTTATTAGCTGCTAAATTTCTTGACCTTAGAATATGTCCTTGGACATCAGAGCTGAAAGCTATCAGGGCCAAACACTTCAGAAACCAGGGTAAAACCTCAGTAATAGAAATTTTATTGTTTTCATCACCATTGCTCTCTAGTTTATTTCTCTGCTCTCCACGTAATGATCTTGATGTTTTTCAGACATGCTATGCATATTCCCATCACTCAGCCCCAGAATTTGCTTTTACCTCTGCTTGGAAAGTCCTTCTTCCACATGTCTCCATGCTTCATTCTCATCTGCTTCAAGTATCAAACAGGAGTTCTTCCCTGTTTTTCCTATTCATAATTACAACTCCTCAGCCTGACCCCCCAATTCCATTGTCCTTGTTATTTTTTCCCAAAGCATTTATTATCATTTAACATCCTATACATTTACTTATTTATTTGGGTAAGTGTTGTTTCCCTTCATCAGACTATAAACTACATAGGGCAGGGATTTTTACTATTTTGTTCAATACTATATCACCGTATACAGAGTAGCATTTGGCACATGTAGACATTCAATAAATATTTGTGAAAGCAAGAGGGAAAAAGGGACAGAAGGAGGGAAAGAATATTCTGTCAAAGTACTATTACAATGATGAAAGAGTAATATATTTACATGCCCATGAGAATTAAGTATGACAATTTTTGTAACATTTTTGTGGGCTAATGCTAGTATAGGAAGTTGGAAAAATATACACTTAGATGTCTTTGTCCACTATGGACAGAGAAAGCCTGCATGGCCATCAAAAATAGTCAGGAATGACTAAACAGGTGCTCAGACATATCTCATTTTTCATGTGCCCTACGAATTCAGTGGGAAAAACTTGTATTTAAGAACTAGTACTCAAATATACAAACACATTTATAAACAATTATTTCTGATGGAACCAGAGGAGAAACAAGGTAACGTGATGTTGGTGATAATAGAAACCAGAGAAAAAGGAACAGAAGAGTTCCTGAGAGCCAAGTGATCATAATGAGCAAATAATTTAGGATGGAGTCAGACTCAAAGACAGGTTGTGATGATCAGAGCAGGGGTTCAGGGTGCCATAGGAGGCTCTGACTCAGAAAGCTTACAAATTCTTAGCAGCCCAGTTAAATGGTTCAAGTGAAGTAATTCTGCTGAGAAAAGTTTCACTCAAGGTCTGGATAGTAACATAACTAGAGGTGCTAGACATTATTCTGAAAGATAATCTAATAAAAACAAATATATGGGAAGAGAAGCTTAAAAGAGAGCAACACCCAGAAGTTTAGAGAAAAAGCCACTGATGGGGAAGCCAGAGCTAAAGCAATAAAATCTGGGAGAGAAGGGCCAGCAAACATCACCCTGTGCCTTGCTGTCTGACAGAGAAGCCCATGTGCTCCAGTAACCAGTCTTCAGAGAAGCTTGGTGCGTGCAGTGAGTTACACAACTCAGAGTGGGAAAAAAAAAAAGTGTTTCAGAAAAGTCTTCAAAATCGCCAGCAAATAAATAAAAAAACATTGGATGTGAAAATCAAATTTTATGATGCATATAGTGACCTCAATTCTGTGACTGGCAAAGTATTTCTCGAAGCCCAGAGTCAGAATATTACAACTTCACCCGTGTTTATGGAAAAGCTTCCATTGGAACCATCTATAATGTGCAATGTAGCAGAACTAAATTCTATCAACCAAGCTGGAAAATATGCATCTACAATTGGGTCAAGAGCCTATTTGCAACTAAGGATACATGCCAGTACTTACACTGCCTGAAGCCCAAGAAGGAGTTTGCAGAGAAGGCAGGTATCATGAAGAGAGTAACTGTAGTTGAAAAATTGGATATAATGTGGAAAACAAATTGAGGTGGAAAGGGAAGGTTACAGACCAGCCAACTTCAAAGAATGGCTCCAGATTATGGAGATGTTAGGTTGTCATTGGAGGCATTTCCAGATACCCTAAACCTAGAAGAACCTTTTTGTTATTTGAAGAATAACAAACTGCAGCAGTGAAAGGACTATGGATCTTGTTTTGGAAATGTGTGATATCAATTCTATGCACTGGTGTGGCTTTTCAGGAAGACAGCTTGGAAAACCATGTCTAAATTCCTCTCTCTGCCTTGCCCTTGCTCTCCTGTCTTCCGTACAGACTGCAAGTATGCTTTCTTTGGAATAATTTCAATATTTGGGGACTGTTAACCTATCATCATTTACCATATGTCTATAGTTTCTCTGGTAATTACCAATGAATGAAAACTTAAGTCTATACCTTCCTCTCAACAGAGCGTTTCCAGCTTAAGACTGACAGACACATTCTTAAAGAGAACATATGAATATGGTGGCATTGTACAAGTCTGTGTGATATCTTTGGCCATTAAAGCAGAAGGCTGAAGAAAATTTCCAATATTATGTTTTCCATTTAGTTTCTTAGAAATGCTTTCTGTATTTTTGTCAGTTTGTGAATCGATCAATTAATGGCAAAAATAAGTATGCATTATTTAAATGTCTTCCCTTTAAAATTGAGTGCTTTAAAATATTAAATATTTGTTTTAAAAAGACTCCTCTGCTGATTTATCTTGTGTTATATTCTAAATAAGCATTTGTGGATTTCCTATGCACATTATCTCATTTTGTTCCATTTTAGATGACCATTGAAGTTTATTCTCCAAAATCTCTACACTTAAGATCATTTTTGTCTAGCAAACACCTAGTACAGAGGTCACCAACATTTTTCTACAAAAGGCTAGCTAGCAAATAATTTCAGCTTTGTGGGCCATACCATATCTGTTACAACTACTCAACTTTGCCATTGTAGTATGAAAACAGGCAGACAATTGTAAATGAAAAAACATGACTGTGCTTACAAAAACAAGCCAGCTGTTTTTCTGGTTTGCTAATGCCAATCTAGAAGATAAAATTCTTTCTTAGAAATTTAGAATCTTCATATTAAGTTTATTTAGAAAAATTTGTCATTATCCCCAATTTTTCCCTAACTCCTCAGTCAATAGAAAGAATGTTTGTTTAAAAAAAACTGAGGTAGTCCTCAATTATTTTCAAAATCATTGTATTTTGACTATTGTGGTATGGAGGTGTGCTTGCATAGACACAGAAAGAAGAGTCTGTTACTAGAAAGCAGATCAGAATTGGTTTCATTTTTTAGGTTGTTATTACTGTGTTAACTTTTAATTAAATAGACTAATAATTTTCTAATTCTAAGCCAAAAGGTCCTGTTGTTGTTTTGTTCTCTTTTTTTTTTTTTTTTGCCATTGAAAAATATGCCACTCTTTTTCATAAGGCACATTTTGAAGGATTCTCAGTCTCTGATATTGATCTTAAACTTTAAATCACGTATTAATATAGCAAAATTCTGTCTCTGTGTGACTTGTTTACTTAGGTCATGAAAAAAACTGAGGAAGTTAAGGCTGTAAACAACTTTGGAACATGAGTGTAATAAAACGTTTGAATATTTTGTCAGGAAAACAGAACTTATGCTGTTAAATAGAAGCTACCCTATTTCAGTGAGCTGAAATTCAAGAATGCATACATCGTTTTTTAAATGTAAAAGTACATTAAGTCAAATACAAAAATTGGCTTTTCTTAAATGCCTATGTATTGCCATAACGATTGATCCACAATGAAAGCTCTGTTCAGAATTGGATTAATAATTCATGAAATGTCTGTGCAAACTAAAGCTCAAGTAGTATATATTAAAAAAAGAAATATATAAAGAAGACAATTTTCCTTACAGGTTAGAAAGAGTAGCTAGCCATAGAATTTGGTGGTTAATACCTCCAATCAGTATCAGTAGAAAAACACCCATTACATAAAGACCTTTTTAGATAGAGGACTATAAAGAGGCAGGGTTACTGTCGAGCTAACAAAACGTATATGCATAGACTGTTGAAGTACATGGCATGTATCTGAAATCTGTAGTTCATGATTTTTATTAAGCATGGTACACTGATGATAGCTACTTAAGTTATATTATTTATCAAAGCTATTGACATGTCAATTTAAGAGAAATAGACAGATTTGAATAATTTCAAAAATGCCCATTGAAGATAGAATTTAAGAAGAGAGCAAATGTGGAAGCAGAAATGGATAAACCATTGTGTAAATTATCTTTTAATTTTAATCCTCAGAAAACTTCATATGTGAAACATACTCGATATATTCTCAATACAACATTTTCAGCTTGGTATGAAATAAATTACTAAAGGTGAGCAAATTCCATCATTGTGCCTATTAGCGTATAAAAAAAAACCTATATCCCATGAAGATAATTTACCACACAAAAAAGACAAAACTAAATAGATATACAGTATTTCAATAATTTAAAGTGTTATGAGGGAAAAACTCCAGTAAATAACTGCAAAAAGAGCATCTATTGGAGTAGGGGGGACTGGATTAGGGAAAGTCTCTGGTAAGAAACTGAAAAAAATAAAGGAGCAAATCTCTGAAGGGAAATAGACTCTACATGGCCTACAGGGTCAGGAAACAACACAGACTTTGGCTATTATTCTTAGAAATCTGAGAATCCACTGGAATTGTCATGTCAGAGTAGAGGGACCACATTTGCAAAAATCAAGTTAAGAACACTTGGCGAGGCTCTACAATATGGGGAAAGAAATGCTGACCTATCCAAAGATAGAAAAAATAGGAGTAGATTTAACCTCAGTGAGGAAGAGGCAAGGACAGAAAAGCCCAGGTGAAAATACAGATGTTTTGGACATGGTGGTAATTTAGAAAGATTATGTCTGATGTTCTCTATATTCCTGAGGTAGATATACTTGTTTTTTATTACTTGTTTGCTTTGTTAACTTCTGAGAATGAACAGTTTGTGGGTAGGAATGTTGAGGAAAATGGAGTCTTATTTAGGTTTGGTAATGAAAAGGTGTTCCCATTTTTACCTGACAATGTGGAGGTTTGGGGGAAAGTACTTAGAAGCAATGGCACAGTAAAATCAATGAATGAGAAGGAAGGAAGGATGGAAAAAAATGAAACAATTTAAGTTTTGTAGAATTTGGAAACCATAAAACCCTAATATAACACATATGTAAGTGACATGACACAAAATAGAATAGATGATAAGGGGAAAATAAAATCATCCTGGAAATATGATCTACTTTTTAAAGGAAAATAGCTCCTTTTGTTGTTGTTGTTGTTGTTCTTTGTACAAATGAACCCTTCCTTTACCCCAGCCCCCTACCACATTTCTGGTGTTTAGAACCTGTATGTGCCACAGAAAAACATGTTCTTAAATCTAATCCATTTCTGTGGGTATGAACCTGTCATGTGAACCTACAGGATCTTTTCATGAGGTTATCTCAATAATTAAATGCTCCCTTTTAAAAAGCCATTCTGTTTCTGGTATATCATATTCCAGCATCTAGTAAACTAGAACACACCCACCTGTGTTAGTTTGCAAGCTGCCAGAATGCAATATACCAGAACTGAAAGGACTTTTAAAGAGGGGAATTAACAGTAAATTTTAAAGTTTACTGTTCTAATTGAAGTGAAAGTTTCCAATTAACATACCAGCAAGAAATGCTAATATTGTCCAGAACAGCTCTATCAGTCGTGACTGGCATCTGCTGGTTCCTTGCTCCTGGGCTCCCTTTCAGCCTCTATTCCTGTGGGGGTTCCTCACTTTGCTTCTCCTGGGCTGGCTTTCATCTCTTGGCTACCTTGGCTCTCATCAGATTATGGCTTGTTTAATATCATATGGCAATATCTGGTGGCATCCAAGCATCTCCAAACATCTGTGTCTCTGTTCTCTGCCTGTCAGCTCTCCTCTGAAGTTTCTGTTGGCTCTGTCATTTTTGTTATTTCTAACTCTCTCCAAAATATTTTCTCTTTTAAAGGAACTAAACTAATCAAGACCCCACCTTGAATGGGTAGGATCACATCTCTATCTAATCCAAAAACCAAACCCAAATCTGTGCATGCCACATCGCTGTGGAGATAATCTAATCAAAAATTCAAAACCTACAGAATTGAATCAGGATTAAAAAAAATTGCTGCTCCCACAAGATTGAATCAAGATTAAAACATGGCTTTTCTGAGGGTACATAACACTTTCAAATTGGCACACTGCCTCATTTAGGATGGGACTTAATCCTATTACTGGAGTCCTCTATAAACAGAATGAATACAGAGAGAAAGCAATGAAACTATAAGAGAAAGGAGAGACCAGCAGACACCACCATGTTCCTTGCCATTTGACAGAGGAGCCAAAGATCTCTAGCAGCCAGTCTTTGGGAAGAAAGCATCAGTTTGATGATGCCCTGATCTGGACATTTCTGACATCAACCATAAGCAAATAAATTCCCATTGCTTAAGCCATCCCATTCCATGGTGTCTGCTTTAAGAAGCCTAGGAAATTAAATAACTTCCAACACTAGATAACTTCTTATCTGCATCCTCTTGCCAAATTTGCTGTTTTTTTAAAGTGATGTCATACTATTTTTGTCCTTTGTGACTTGCTTATTTCACTGAGCTTAATCTTTTTCAAGATGATTCCTTATTGCAGCATATCTCATAACTTCATTGTATCTTATTGGTATTTGTGTATGCCCCACATTTTGTTTATCTATTCATTTGTTGATGAGTACATGAGTCGTTTCAAGCTTTGGGCTATTGTGACTAATTCTGCTATAAAAATTGTTGTACAACTATCTCTTTATAACCCTGTTTTCATTTTCTTTGGCTACAGTCCTAATATATGTTCCAAGTGGGATTGCCAATTTAAATGGTAATTCAATATTTAGCTTTTTGAAGAAATCCCATCTTGTTTTTCTCAGAGATGGCTACATTATATGTCTCTCCCCAAAATGTACTAGATTTCTAATTTTTCTGCATCCTCTACAACATGTATTATGTTCTGTTTCTTTTTGTAGTAATAACCATCTTTGCAGGTATGAACAGGTAATTAATTATCACCTAATTGCCATTTCTCTAATGGCTAATAATGTTGAGCAGTTTTTCTTGTGTTTATTGACCATTTGTGTATCTCCTCTGGGGAAAAGTCTGTTCAAGTCCCTTTGAAACATGTTGTTGTTGTTATTTTACCTTAATTAGAGAAGTCATGGTTTATAGACAAATCATAAACAGAACATATTCTACCTATGTTGGTTTGAAAGGATTATGTGCCTAGAAAAGCAACGCCTTGATCCTGGTACTATCATGTGGAGGCAACCTTTTCTTTTAATCCTTATTCAGCACTTTAGGTTGGAGTCTTGATTAGATTATTTTCATGGCGATGTGACTTACCCAATTATGGGGATTAATTAGAGGGAGATGTGACTCCATTCATTCCATCTGGGTCTTAATTAGGTTTACAGTAATCCCTTAAAAGAGAAAGCATTTTGGAGAAAGCTTCAAAATGAGCACAGTCTTGAGAGAGCAGCAGAGACCCAAGAACTGCAGAGCCCCTGGGGGAGCTTCATAAAACAAGATCCCTGGAGAGAAAGCTAGCAGGCATCATCATGTTTGCCATGTGCCTTTCCAGTTGAGAGAGAAACCCTGACCTTCATTGGCCTTTATTGAGTGAAGTTAACCTCTTGTTGGTGCCTTAATTTGGATATTTTTATAGACTTGTTTTAATTGAATCATTCTCATGACCTTAGTACTGTAAACTTGCAACTTACTAAATTCTCCTTTTTAAAAGCCATTCCATTTCTGGTATATCACATTCTGGCAACTAGCAAACTAGAACACCATCTTATTATTAACACCTTGCATTAGTGTGTTACATTTGTTACAAATGATGAAAAGTACGTTTTTATAATCATACTATTAACTATAGTCCATGGACTAACATAAGAATCACAGATTTTGCTGTGCATTTCCATGAATTTTTAAAAAAATTTTATTCTAGAAACAAATATATAACCTAAAACTTGCCTAACAGATTCAAATATAAAATCAATGCTGTTAATTGTGTTCACAATGTTTTACTACTATCAACACCATCTACCAAAATTTTTCTATCATCCCAAACAGAAACCACATTTTAAGATTTAGCTCCCTATTCCCTACCTTCAACCCATTCCCTGGTAGCCTATATTCTAGATTCTCACTCTACAAGTTTGCTTATTCTAATTATTTAATATCTGTGAGATCATAGCATATTTGTCTCTTTGTATTTAGGTAATTTTGCTCAACATTGTATCTTCAAGGTTCATCCAGATTGTCGCGTATATCAGAACTTCATTCCTTTTTACAGCTGCATATATCCCACAGACTATAAATACCACATTTATCCATTCATCAGTTGATGGATACTTGGTTTACTTCCACCTTCTGGCAATTGTGAATAACTCCACTATGAACATTGGTGTACAAATGTTTTTTGAGTCTTTGCTTTCGATTCTTTGGGGTATATACCTAGAACTGGATTGCTAGGTCATACGGTAATTCTATTGTTAACTTTCTGAGTGATGCCGAACCATCTTCCATAGTGTCTGCACTGTTTTACATTCCCACCGACAATAATTGTGTTCCTATTTCTCCACATCCTCTCCAACAATTATAATTTAACATTTTAAAAAATAGAAACCTTTCTAAATTGTGAGAAATCATATCTCCTTTTGGTTATGATTTGTATTTCCTTAATTGCTAATGATGCTGACTATCTTTTTGTGTGCTCTTTGGCCATTTGTGTATGTTCTTTGAATAAAATGTCTATTTAAGTCTATTGCCCATTTTTCAATAGGGTTCTTTGTCTTTTTAGTAGGGTTCTTTGTCTTTTTAATAGGGTTCTTTGTCTTTTTGTTATTGAGTTGAAGGATTTCTCTATATATTCTGGATATTATACCTAAGTCAGTTGTGGCTTGGGTCTTGGACCCCACCAAATTGCTAAATTAATTTTTTTTTTAACTCTAGGAGCCTTATTATGAATTTTTCAGGATTTTCTGTAGAAAGCATCATATAATCTGCAAATGAGGAAAGTTTTTACTTCTTCCTTTCCAATTTGGATGTCTTTTATTTCTTTTCCTTGCCTAAATGCTCTGACAAGAACTTTCAGTATAATGTTGCATAACAGTGGTGACAGTGGGCATCTTTGCCTTGTTCCTGAATTTACAGGAAATGATTTCAGACTTTCACCTTTATATATGATATCAATTATGGGGCCTTCATACATATGCCCTGTATCATATATGAAGCTTTCTACCTGTTTTATTTTTTTATCAAGAAGAGGTACTAGATTTTGTCAAATGATATTTTTGTGTCAAATGAGATGACCATATGTGTTTTTTCCTTCATTCTGCTTTTTTTTTTTTTACATTAGTTGATTTTATTATATTGAACTCATTTGTATACCTGGGATAAAGCCCACTTAATCATGATGCTTAATGATTTTAACGTGTCTTTGGGTTCAGTTTGCTAGTATTTTGTTTAGGATATTTACATTCACATTCATACTAGATATTTGTCTGAAAGTTTCTTTTCTTTTGATGTCTTTTCTGGCTTTGGCATCAGGGTTATTATGGCCCTGTAGAATGAATTAGGAAGTATTCCCACCTCATCAAGTTTTCTGAAGAGTCTGAGCAGGCTAGGTATTAATTCTCTTGGGATATTACATAAAATTCCTCTGTGACACCATCTGCTTCTAGTCTATTTTTTAGGGGGTTTTGATTACTGATTCAATCTCTTTGCTAGTTATTAGTCTTTGAGGTCTTTTTTTCTTCCTAGATCCTAGTGTAGAGAGTTTGTGTATTTACAGGAATATATCCATTTCATCTTATCTAATTTGTTGGTATATAGTTATTCATAGTATCATCTTATAATCCTTTTTATTTTGGTGGGGTTGGTAGTAATGTCCCCTTTTTCATTTCTGATTTTAGCTGTGTCCTCTCTGTTTTTCTCTGTCTAGCTAAAGGTTTGTTGCTTTTCTTAGTCTTTTCTAATATCAAATTTATGATTTCATTGATTCTCTGTTTTTTTTTTAATTCCCTATTTCATTTATCTCTGTTCTGATCTCACTTTGCTCACTTTGGGTTTATATTGACCTTCTTTACCTCGTTCTTCCAGTTTTAAGGTTAGGTTTCTGATTTGAAGATTTTCTTCCCTTTTTAATGTAAGCATTTAGAGCTATAGATTTCCCTGTCAGCATTGCTTTTGCTGCATCCCATAACTTTGCTTAGTTGTATTTTCATTTTCATTCACTTTAAGAAATTTCCTAATTTCCCATATGTTTAAGAGTACATTAACTTCCACATATTTGTAAAATTTCCATTTTCCCCTTCATTATAAATCTCAGCTTCATTCTATTCTATTGTGATGAGAGAAGGTGCATTGCATGATTAATAGTTTTTTTTAATTTATGATATTTATTTTGTGATCTATGATATCGACTGTCCCAGAGAATGATCCCTATGCACTTGAGAAGAATGTGTATTCTGCTGTGTTGGGGGAAGTGTTCTATATATACCGATTTGGTAGAGTTGGTTTAGAGTATTGTTCAAGTCTTATATTTCCTTATTTATCTTCTGTCTAGATATTCTATTCATGATTGAAACTGGTGTATTAAAGTCTCCTATTATGCATGTAGACTGGCCAATTTCTCTAATCAAATCTTTCAATATTTGCTTCATATATCTGCTTCCTGTTGAGTGCATATATATTCATAATTGTTATGACTTCCTGCTGAATTGATCCCTTTATCAGTATATACTGCCCATCTTTGTCACTTGTATTAGCTAGTGTCCCCTAGAGAAACAGAATCAGCAGGAAATACCCATAGATATAAAAGTGTCTCACATAACCATGGGGATATAGAATCCAAGGTCTGTAGGGCAGGCCGTGAACTGGTAATTCTGAGGAAGTTCCTCAATGAACTCTCAGGAGAGGCTAGCTGGACAACCATATGGAAGAGTCCAAAATCCATAGGGCAGACTGTGAAGCTGACTCCAGTGAGGAGTCTGGATGAACTCCACAGGAGAGGCTCACCAGCTGATGCAGAAAGAGAGACTGTCTCTTCTGAATCAGCCTTAAAAAACTTCCAGTGATTATATTAAGTGACACTCATTGCAGAAGGCATTCCCATTGGCTGATTACAAAGACAATCAGCTGTGGATGCAGCCAATGTAATCAAGATTTAAGACCATGAAATGTCCTCATAACAACAGACAGACCAGCACTTGCCCAACCAGACAAATGGGTCCCACCACATGGCCAAGTTGTTACATAAACCTGACCATGACAGTCCACCCCTTGTCAACTTGGCAGCTATGCACATTACCTTAAACCATACTTAATCTTTAAATAGAAAACAATAACAGGCACATTTTTTCCTCACTTAACGATACTCAACTGTCCCATATACAATCGGAAATGCATTAAATCTCCCCAGAATAGGGGGCAAGTCCTTGGATAATATTCATTCTTAAACTTGATATCTTACAACTTAAATACAATAACATGAACAAAACAGCATTACAGTCTTCATTTCTGTAGCTTATCACGTGGTCATTGTTCATGTTTATCACTATCTTCTTCCACTATTATACTCAGCAAGTACTTCAGCTGGCTGTGGTTCTTTGCCTGGTGGGGTGACCCAGAACTTCATTCCTGAAGTTTCAGAGCCATTGGTAGTCCTGCCTGGATTGGGTTGTTGCAGTCTTCCATTCATTTTAATCACAGGGCATGGTAGTAATAAAAAACACCCAAGGGGATCTCCTATAATCCAGGAAAGCTCTTCTTTACCTCCATTGTGTATTTGCAGTCCTATTTCTCCCTGATAGTCAGGGTCAATCACCCCAGACAGTAAGGTAATCCCCTTCTTGGCTTGTTGATCCAAGCGCATAAGTAGCCCAAACTGACCAGTCACAGTCTTAGATTCCAGCTCAATTGAATCATTGTTGTTTCTCCTGGTGGAAACATTCCCCCTTGTGGAACTAAATCCTGTAAACCAGCAGAGCTCAAGGTCACAGGGAAAGGAAGTAAAATTTTTCCTAGTGGATCACTGTGGGTAATGGTGAGGGGTGCCACTCCCAATTTCACCTCTTGGTTCCTGGACCCAAGGATCCTGGCTATGGGAGAAACAGCACCATAGATTGATGGCTGATTTGGAGCATACACAGCCTCCTGGATAACATCACCCTAGCCCTGCAAAGTATTGCCACCTAGTTGGCACCGTAATTGAGTTTTCAAAAGGCCATTCCACCATTCTATTAATCCAGCTGCCTCTGAATGATGGGGAACATGTTAAGACCAGAGGATTCCATGATCATGTGCCCATTTCTGCATTTCATTTGTTGTGAAATGGGTTCCTTGATCAGAATCAATGCTGTGTGGAATACCATGACAATGGATAAGGCATTTTGTAAGTCCACAGATGGTAGTTTTACAGAAACATTGTGTGCATGGAAAGCAAACCCATATCCAGAAAATGTGTCTATTTCAGTTAGAAGAAATCACTGTCCCTTCCATGAAGGGGGTGGTCCAATGTAATCAACCTGCCAACCATGTAACCACTGGTCAGTTCAGGGAATGGTGCCATATCAGGGGCTGAGTGTGGGTCTCTACTGCTGGCAGATTGAGCACTCAGCAGTGGCTGTAGCCAAGTCAGCACTGGTGAGTGGAAGTCCATGTTGCTGAGCCCATGCATAACTTCCATCCCTACCACCATGACCACTTTGTTCATGAGCCCTCTGGACAATGACAGGAATTGCTGGGGAAGGAGGCTGGCTGATATCTACAGTATGGGTCATATTATCATCTTATCCACTTGATTATTAAAACCTTCTTCTGCTGAAGTCACCCTCTGGTGCATAGTCACATGGGACGCAAATATCTTCATGGTTTTAGCCCAATCAGAAAGGTCTATCCACATACTTCTTCCCCAGACCTCTTTGTCACCAATTTTCCAATTATGGTCTTTCCAAGTCCCTGGCCATCCAGCTAAACCACTAGCAACAGCTCATGAGTCTGTATACAATCATACCACTGGCCATTTCTTCTTCCAAGCAAAATTAACAACCAGGTGCACTGCTTAAAATTCTGCCCACTGGGAGGATTTCCCTCACCAGTGTCCTTCAGGAACACCTCAGAAAGGGGTTGTAGTGCTGCAGCTGTCCACTTTCAGGTGGTACCTGCATATTATGCAGAACCATCTGTAAACCAGGCTTGAGTTTTCTCTTCTTCAGTCAATTTGCTATAAGGAACTCCCCAAAAGGCCATATCTCTGGTCTGGGAAAGAGAAGGTAATGTGGCAGGGGTCCAGACCATGGACATTTGGGCTACTTCCTAATGTAACTTACCTGTGCCTTCAGGACCTGCTCTGGTCCTGTCTCATATATACCATTTCCATTTTATGATGGAGTGCTGCTGCACATGCCCAACTTTATGGCTTGGTGGGTCAGACAACACCCAGCTCATAATAGGCAACTCAGGTCTCATGGTAACTTGGTGGCCCATGGTTAAGCGTTCAGTCTCTACTAAGGCCCAGTAGCAGGCCAAAAGCTGTTTCTCAAAAGAAGAGTAGTTATCTGCAGCAGATGGTAAGGCTTTGCTCCAAAATCCTAAGGGTCTGCATTGCAGTTCTCCTATAGGGGCCTGCCAAAGGCTCCAGACAGCATCTCTATTTGCCGCTGAGACTCCCAGCACCACTGAATCTGCTGGATCATATGGTCCAAGTGGCAGAGTGGTTTGTACAGCAGTCTGGACCTATCACAGAGCCTTCTCTTGTTCAGGCCTCCACTCAAAATTAGCTGCTTTTCCGGTCACTTGATAAATGGGCTGGAGTAGCACACCCACATGAGGAATATGTTGTCACCAAAATCCAGAGACTAGCAAGGCCTTGTGCCTCCTTTTTAGTTATAGGAGAGGCCATATGCAGTAACTTACCCTTCACCTTAGAAGGGATATGTCGACATGCCCCACACCACTGGACACCTAGAAATTTCACTGAGGTGGAAGGCACCTGTATTTTTGTTGGATTTATCTTCCATCCTCTGACAAACAAATACCTTACCAACAAGTCTGGAGCAGTTGCTACTTCTTGCTCACTAGATCCAATCAACATGATATCATCCGTATAATGGACCAGTGTTATGTCTTCTGGGAAGGAGAAACAACAAGGTCCCTGCAGACAAGATTTTGACATAGGGTTGGAGAGCTAATATACCCCTGAGGTAGGACAGTGAAATAAATTGCTGCATTGCCAGCTGAAAGCAAACTGTTTCTGGCAGTCCTTACTAATAGCTATCAAGAAAAAACATTTGCCAGATCAATAGCTGCATACTAGGTAGGTATCAGGGAATGTATTGATTTGCTCAAGCAATGATACCACATCTGGAACAGCAGCAGCAATTGGAGTTACCATCTGGCTAAGCTTACAATAATCCACTGTCATTCTCCAAGACCCATCTGTTTTCTGCACAGGCCAAATAGGAGAATTGAATGGAGATGTGTTGGGAATCACCACCCCTGCATCCTTCAAGTCCTGAAGAGTGGCAGTAATCTCTGCAATCCTTCCAGGAATCCTGTATTGTTACTGATTAACTATTTTTCTAGGTAGGGCAGCTCTAGTGGCTCCCACTTGGCCTTTCCTACCATAATGGCCTTCATTCCAAGATTTAGAGAGCCAGTGTGGGGATTCTGCCAGTTGCTCAGTATGTCTATTCCAGTTATGCATTCTAGAACTGGGGAAATAGCAACAGAATGGGTCTGGGGGCCCACTGGACCCATTGTGAGACAGACCTGAGCTAAAACTCCATCAATCACCTGACCCCATTCTGACTGGTGGACCAGAGTGATGTTTTGGTCCCCTGGAATTAATGTCACTTCTGAACCAGTGTCTAATAATCCCCCAAATATCTGATCATTTCCTTTTCCCCAATGCACAGTTACCCTGATAAAAGACTATTGGTCTACTTGGGGAAGTCTTAGAGGAAGATTAACTGTATAAATTTGTGACAGTGTAACAGGGTCCTCCCCTAAAGGGACCTGGTCTCCCCCTCATTCAAGGGGTTCTGGGTCTGTAAATTGTCTCAAGTCTGGAAATTGATTAAGGGGCCATGACTCTCGGTTTTTGTAACTCAAGTTAGACTTCTGTTCACTTGACCTAGAACTCTTTTGTCTATACAGCTCAAACAAGAGTTTAGTAGATTGCCGATCTATTGTACTTCTAGGTACTCCATGATCTGCTAGTGAATGCCACAAGTCTCTGCATGTCAGATTATATTTGCTCCTGCTTTGAATCTGCTGTCTATTATGATAACCATGTGTACCTTGTCTTTGCCTATTAAGTGCTGCCACCTGGCTTATACCAACTAGGGATCTGGTCATCCCCATTTTGCTTAAGGATTTCAGCTTAGTGACAGGAGTTCCCACAGTAATATCTGACCTACAGAGGAGGGCAACTACAGAGCTCTTCATCGATGATGGTACTGGCCTCACAAATTTATTTTTCACAGTTCTGGTAAAAGGTACACCCACCCTCCAGACATTCCTAGGGTGTATGCACAGTCTTTCCATGATAAATCCACCCTAACACTCCAATCACTCAAAGCCTCTGCATCCCCTTATCTACATTATACCAGGGCAGTTCTGGTATTTCAATCTCAGGTAATGCTGGCCACCTTTTGATTCATGTTTCAGCCATCCATCCAAACAGTTAATGCTTTTTCTAATGTTTCAAGCTTTAATATTGAATACAGAATCTCTGCTTAGTGGGCCCATATCAATAAATTCAGCCTGATCCTGCCTTATATTCCTCCCACCATTATCCCATACCCTTAAAATCCATTGCCACACATATTCCCTGTATTTCTGTCTATATAAATTGGAAGACTTATGCAGTTCTTTTGGAGTACAGCATGCCTCTTCCTGGGTGATACTTTTGGCCTCACCTTTTGGGGCCTGTTGGGACTTTAGTATAGTTAAAGGTCTGGGAGAAATGAGGGGTGGTGGGGGTGGGTCATGAAAAGAATTTGAAAGTATCTTCCCAGCCATTTGCTTCAGGGCATTCATTTGAAGTTTCAATTGGTGAAACATGATTAATCACCCTAGGGCTAATCCCTTCAAGTGAAGGTTGGGTGGCCAACTCCTCAGGTCAGGCTGGAGGCGGGGAAGCTATGTCCTCAGGGCAGACTATTACAGGGTTATCTAGAGAAAACTCAGCGTGCCCTAGGGTTTCAACCTCTACACCAACATCATTATCGATCATATTGTCGCCACCCTATTTTTCTGGGTCCCACTCCTTTCCTATCAATGTCCTCACTTTAGTGGCAGACACCATGCAAGATTGAGATTTCAGTTTATGTTGTTAAGTTGCTACTCTAACATAAGATTCTGAGTCTGATTTTCAGAGATCTCAAGTTTACAACTACAGGAAATAAGGTTTTCCTTCAGGGCATTCATAGAAATGTTTACATTTGTCAGACAGTGCGTAAGCTTTTCATTTGAAGACTTAAGCCCATTCCTTTCACTCATTAATGTATACAGCATATCAAACAACAACCAGCAAACATCTCTATACCTTCTATTTCCACAAAACTCTGTAAAGGTGTCAAAAGCATTATCCTCCAGAGCATAGCTTCAACAAGCAAAGTATTAGAAGAATCCAATGGTTATATTTTGACTACCTCTTTTGTCCATTCACCCCATGGATTGGCAGTATCATTTTGATTATGGGAAGCAGAGCCCTTAGTGCCTTTGAGTCCAGTCAGAGTAGAAAACCAATCATAACAACCCATTTTTAAGATTCTATTTCTTAAAAACCACTGCTGGCACCAAACTGCATTAGCTAGGGTTCTCTAGAGAAACAGAATCAGCAAGAAATATCCATAGATATAAAAGTTTCTCACATAAACATGGGAATGCAGAGTCCAAAGTCTGTAGGACAGGCTGCCAGCTGGTAACTCTGATGAAGTTCCTCAATGAACTCTCAGGAGAGGCTGACTGGACAACTGCAGGAATGGAAGAGTTCAAAATCTGTAGGACAGACTAGGAAGCTGACGACACCAATGAAGGGTCTGGACAAACTCCAAAGGAGAGGCTCACTGGCTGAAGTAGGAATAGAGACTGTCTCTTCACAATCTTCCTTAGAAACTTTCCAGTGATTAGATTAAACATTGCTCATTGCAGAAGACTCCCTCATTGGCTGAATACAAACGCAATCAGATAAAGATGCACCCAACGTAATCATGATTTAAGTCCATGAAATGTTGTCATAGCAACAGATAAACCAGCACTTGCCCAACCAGACAAACAAGCATCACCACCTGGCCAAGTTGTCACATGAACCTGACCATGACATCGCTCACAACTGCTTTTGACTTAACCTCTATTTAAGATATATGTATTTGTATAGCTACTCCAACTGTCATTCATTTACTACCTGCACAGCATATTTTTTCTTTCTTTCACTTTCAACTTATTTATGTTTTTGAATTTAAGGTGAGTCTTTTGTAAACATTATATAGTTGGTTCATTCTTTTTGTCCATTCTGCCCATCTCTTTCTTTTGACTGAAGCATTTAATACATTTACATTTAAGGTCACTATTGATAGTACAAGATTTTCTTCAACCATTTTGCTAACTTTTAAGTCTTAAGCCCTTTTCCTCCCTCAATTCTTTGGTTAATGTCTACTTTCATATTCATTTGATTTTGTGTTATGTAATACTCAGTCTCTTCTCATTTCCATCTGTATATATTTTTCACATATTTTCTTTGTGGTTACCATGGGATTAAAATTTCATATACCAAATATATAACAGTCATATTTGATGATACCAATTTGATTTCAATGCATACACATTCACTGTTCCTATATCCCTCTGTCCCATCACATTTTTTCATACTTTACAGATCATATCCTTGTACATTGCATATCCAAAATCATAGATTTATCATTATACTTTTGTGCATTTGCATTTTATTACCTCTAAGAAATTAGAAGTGGAATTTCATGCCAATAAATAAAATACAATAATACTGACATTTATAATTACTCAAATGGTTATCTTTACTAGAGTTCCTTATTTCTTTATGCTGCTTTGAATCACTGCCTAGCGTACTTTCCTTTCAGTTCAAAGAACTTCCTCAGCATTGCTCATAGAGGAGGTCAAGTAGTAATGAAGCCCTTCAGCTTTTGTTTATCTGGGAATGTCTTAATCCCTTCTTCATTTCTGAAAGAAAGTCATGGAATATGACATTCTTGATTGACAACTGTTTTCTTTTTGCATGCCAAGTATCTCAACCAACTGCTTTCTTGCCTCCATGTTTTTTTTTTTTTTTTTTTTTTTTTTTATGAGAAATCAGCACTCAATCTCATTGGGACTCCCTTAAACATAACACATTGCTTTTTTCTTAAAGCTTTCAGAACTCTTGTTCTTTGTACTCATCAGTTTGATCATTATATGATGGGGCATATTTTCTTCAAATTTTCCCTCTCCAGGCCTCTTGCTTCATTACGCTCCCCCAGGGCCATTCTCCTTCATTTCCAAAGGTCGCTGGCTGGTGGACTCTGTGTTTCTCTCAACTTCGTGGCTCTGCTCGGCTCTGCTGTGGCTTTCTCATCATTCTCAAAAGGCATTCACTCCAAAAATGTCTCCTCTTTTATAGGACCCCAGTAAACTTATCAAGACTCACATAGAATGGATGGAGACATACCTCAATCTAATCACATTTAATACCCACAACTGATTGTGTCACATCTCAGTGGTGATAACCTAATCAATTTTTCCAACCTATAGTACTGAATAGGAATTAGATGAAACTGTTGCTCCCACAAGATTGATTAGGATTAAAACATGGCCTTTTAGTCCCACTATAAGGCTTAAAGCCTATAAGTTTTTGCCCTAAACTGCCTACATCAATTGTTTCTTACACTGCTTTCCTTGTCTCAATCTGCTTTTGCCTGTAGGAAAAATTCTGGAAGGGGAGGCATGATTGAGTGGAATTTCTCAAGCCGGGCTTTCCTAGCCAGAGTAAGATCAGGGGCCCACAAAGGGAGCACTGGCCAACTGTAAACCACCCTAGGGAGAGCATGTGGCTGTGAGGGCCAGGAAGGGCATTAAATATTCTCCCACAGCTTCCTAAAGCTGTGCTTTCCTGAATTAGCCTGTGCCCAGCAATGCAGCCCTCCAACGTTCCTCCACATCTCTGAGAAAGTGTACTATCTTTCTCAGAGAAAGGCTGTCCCCTCCACTGCCTTTGTCTGAAGTGGGTTGGACCCATGACTGCTGTGCTGGTTTGAAAGGATGTATGTCCCCAAGAAAAGCCATGTTTTAATCTAAATCCCATTTCATAAAGGCAGAATAATCCCTATGCAATACTGTATGTTTGAAACTGTAATCAGATCATCTATCTGGATGATGCGATTTAGTCAAGGGTGGTTGTTAAACTGGATTAGGTGATGACATGTCTCCACCCATTTGGGTGGGGCTTGAGAAGTTTCTGGAGTCCTATAAAAGAAGAAACATTTTTGAGAATGAGAGCAATTCAGAGAGAGCAGAGAAGAATGACATACCCACGAGAATCAGAGTCCACCAGCCAGCAACCTTTGGAGATGAAGAAAGAAAATGCCTCCTGGGGAGCTTCATGAAACAGGAAGCCAGGAGAAGAAGCTAGCAGATGATGCTGTGTTTGCCATGTGCGCTTCCATTTGAGAGAGAAACCCTAAACACCATCAGCCTTCTTGAACCAAGGTATCTTTCCCTGGATGCCTTAGATTGGACATTTCCATAGATTTGTTTTAATTGGGACATTTTCTCGGCCTTAGAACTGTTAACTAGCAACTTATTAAATCCTCCTTTTTAAAAGCCATTCCATTTCTGGTATATTGCATTCCTGCAACTAGCAAATTAGAACATCTACCCTTGAGCCAGGCTCCCACTGATCTGAAGTAGCTAATTAAAAGCAGTGTTCCAAAATTGGCCTGTGGATTTTTATGACACTTTCTGGCTCCAGCAAGCTACAAGGGCCAGAACCCACTATTTTCTGCCACAAGACTGGAAATGGAAGATGATAACCACCACGTAGAGAGAGTAATTTATTGGTATTTACTATAATTTACCAGTTTCTTTCTCCTGATTCTCCTCAGATGCTTTACAGTGTTCTACTGGACTCTGGAGTTTTGAAATAATTGATTCAGACATTTCTGCCTCTATAATTGACACCCTACTGGAGAGATTGATTCCTGGCATTTACTACTCATCACCATCTTCTCCACCAACATGTTTTTTTAATCTGGAAGAAACAATAACATATTCTATGGTGATGGGAATGATCCAGTAAAATGAAGAAAAAATTTGATGAATAAGGAAGATTTCTTAAGCCATATCCCTGTAGGCAAAAGTAGGTAGAAATGTGTATATTAGATAATAGTACAAATAATTCATCTATAAATAAAAGATACAGTGTTACTCTAAGGGTAAAAATGCATGTTGGTGTATAGATGTGGTGCCAGGAACTTGCAGATTTTTTTATGATTATTTCCATTTTTGCAGAAAGATGAAGGAAGAAAACTGTCTGGAAGTTTCTTGGAGTGTATGAAGGGTGCTGGAGATTTGAGGAAGGGGGAGAAGATATGAAGAATTCAGCTTGGAAAGTGATTGAGTGAACGGACTAGCGATATATGTTAACTTCAAGGACAAAGAAAGTATTCTATAGGAATTCAAGGACAAAAACGGGTCACACAGATGGGGGAGGAGAATTAAAATGGCTTGAGACTTTTCCATAGCAGCAGGGGACTCCTGCCAACAAAGTTCTGAGAGAGTGAATATAGACAAATAACTAAACCCCTTCTCAACTTGTCTTGCAAGTATAAGTTCAACAGATTGCCTAATATAAATTGTAGAACTCAGAGTATTAAGTTCCTGCAGTTCCTTCCTGAAGCAAATATTTGACGATCAAATCCAACCAATCTTTATCAAAATAGAGAGAAAATGAAGAAATTGAGGTAATGAAGTCATAATTGTTTCACTAATTGTCTATTATAATACTGGACTAAACTAAATAGCTATGGAAAATGGAAAATATGCTCAGGACAAAGTGGAGGCAGGAGAAAAAGTTGAAAAAGAAGTGAATGTTTTTCCTGTTTTTTTTCATATGGGCAGATACAGGGATTTAAACCCGGGTCCCCAGCATGGCAGGAGAGAACTCTGCCTGCTGAGTGCCCGTGGCCTGCCCCTCATTTTTTCACAATAAGGGAACCAATACAATGGACATCATCAAAAATTTAAAGATGATGAAATGATACAATTATGTAATATTTTGATTTTTTAAAATCTCAAAGTATATTTGAAAATGAATATCTTTTATTGAGAAGTACATATCTGAAGTGTAGCAAACTTTTCCATTTCAATTGAGTTTTACTTCCCATTAAAACAAATGTACACATTTTGTTACAAATTACCATAAATTTTTGTCTTGTATCTATTTTACCATGCATAAAAAGAAATTTAATCAATGGCACTCACAAATCTTGTTGATCTTGTTGTTTCCAGATGGTATATTCATTGATTTTTGCTTTATCTTTTCAGTTAATTTTATAAATAATTTGAAATTTTTTTCCTGAAATATATCATAGATATTAAATATGTAAAACTTATATGTGCAGTCAACAAGGAAGAAAGCCATTACATTGGGTGAAGAAATATTTAGAACACTGAACCTAAAAGCCTCCTGTATTTCCCTTTTAACACAAGTCTCTCTGTTTGTCCTAGAAGAAATCACCATCCTGAAATATATATTGAATATTTTCTTAAATCTGTTTATCTTTGTGGCATCTCTGTTTGCATCCCTAAGCAATATAATTTAGTTTCAACTGTTCATGAAGTCTATTAAAAAAGCAATAATTTTACATGTTATTTTATCAGTCTGTATTTATTCAACATTTTGTTGTAAAAATCACCACATAATTCCATTTGGTTCATCTTTATAGCTATATATTTTATCACTCTGTGAATATGCCATGATTCATGTCTCTATTCTCCTTATCAGTAGACATATGAGTACTGTATTTTGTCATACAAGTGTTACAGTATATATGAGAACATATTGTGTACAGTGTCTTTAGCTTTAGAAGATAATGCCATTCACCTAGTCAAAGTTTTTATACACATTTAACGTTTCCACATCAAGAATTCCTAGTAATGGTCTGTATCATTGCAACAGTTCATGGTTTTCGAATTTAGTTTACAAATTGCTATTTGATAATTTACTACTTTTTATATATGTAGTGGTATTTTATTGAGGTATTAATGGTTATTTTCCTGATTATAGAAGAGGACAAACACATTTTACTTTTTTATTGGTCATATTATATCCTCATGAAATTCCCATTGGAATTTTTTGCCCAATTTTTTATTGAATTGTCTACCTTTGTCTCATTGTTTTGTAGGAATCATTACAGCATGTGGGTATAAGTCTTCAATTAGGTATACGAGTGGCAAATATTTTCTCCCAAATGTTTGATTGTCTAACCATTCTTTTTATGTCTTTTTATTAAGAACTTTCTTAATTTTGATAGTTTAATCTTAATTCATCAGTTTTTCCTTTTTGGCTTTTAATTTTAATATAGTCTAAGTTTGTCAATGATTTTTCTGTTTTGTTTTTAATTTGTGAGTTTTAAACAAGTTGTTTATCATTGTCTAATCCAAGATGATAGATATTATTGCATACACTCTTTTAAATACTTTATCTATAATTTGGACCTTTAATCTACCCAGAATGTATCTTGTAGAAGACATAAGTTTAGGGACAACTTTCAATTTTATTCTATATGAATTGTCACTAGTCACAGAACAATTTATTCAAAAATCTGTATGTCCATGACTGCTCACAGAGCCTCGGCTATCACAAATGAATGGACCATATATACACAATCAGATCTAGGTTCTCTATTCTGCTTATTGGTTTATTTATCGATCTTTGTATAAACTGCATGCTATCTTGCTTACTATAACTTCATATGTCTTGATATATGTTAGAGTAACTCGACCTACCTATTCTGTAAGAACGTTTTGCCTTTATATATCTCTGAATTTTTCCTGTAAATGTGAGAATGACCCTCTAAATTCCACAAGAATCCTGTTTTAAAAAATGGTTGATAATACATTGAACATACAAATCAATTTAAAGTTTATTGATGGTTTGGAAATATTGATTTGTAAAATCATATACATAATAAATTTCTTAATTAATAATAAATTTGTTAATTATTGTGGTTTTTTGATAATACACATTTATTGGATTTATTCCAGATATTCTAGGTATGTCATTTGAATTGTATCTTCTATTTAGATTAACCTTAGAGAAAAACTTGTGTATTGATATTTTATCTAGCCACCATGCTAAATCCTCCTTTTCATTACAACAGCTAAAATCTCTACCTTATTTTAACTTTCTAATTCTGAGCTCCAAATCTTTTTTGTCATTTTCTGTGACTATCATCAGGTTTGTTTATCCTTTAGCAATTATTACAACTTTTTCTATCTTCTGTATTAAATTAGCCAGAAATAAAAATGATTTTAATGAAAATCCTTGCTATTCTCCGATCTCAAAGTTTTCCAACTTTTACAATAAAGTCTGAGATTTGCTATAGCTATTTTGTTACTATTATTTTGTTTTCTTTTTACATCATCTTTGTGAATTTAAAGGCGCTGTCTTTCTATATATTACTTGCTAAAAGAGCATGAAGTTGTCATGCTTTTTATGTCGAATTGTTGCTGAATTTTTGAAATTTTATTTATTTATTCTACTGAGGTAAATCCATTATTTCACGCTTTTAATTAGTTGAGATACTGACTTATATTTATTGAATTTTAATATTAAGCCAAGCTTGCATTCCTGTAATTCCTGTAATTCCTTTTTTTAAAAAAAATCATACTTGTCTGATTCAGTTTGTTCAGAATGTATTTTCCTTTCTATGTTTCTGGAATTGGCTGGGGAATCCTTTGTTAAGAATTGCTTCTGCGTGATAACAGGAAGTAAGTTTTCTTTTTCACACTATCTTTGTCAGTTTTGGGGTCAACTTTATTCCAACCTCATAAAATGCCTTGAGCAGCATATTTTCTGTTTCTATTCTCTAGAAGAGTTTCTGTATGACTGGAAATATGTCTTCCTCATTTCTTTGATTGAATAAAAGTGACGCCATTGTGACCTTGAGTTTTACTTGTGGAAAGAGTATTTAAACTAGTATACTATTTTTTTTTTCCTTAGTCAGTTTTGGCAAGGTGTCTATTTCATATATGTTTTTAAATATATTGTCATAAAATTGTTCATAATCTCCCTTATTGTCTGTTTAATGACACCCTCAATGTATTCATGCATTCTTAATCATTTCTGACATTATAAATGTGCACATTACCTCTTCCTTTATCTTTCATCAAGCTAACCACAGTTTTGACAACTGAACTAATCTTTTTAAAGAAACAATTGTTTTGGCTTTGTTGATTTTCTTTGTTTCATGTATATTTTCTATTTCTTTATTTTCCTCTTCCATTTATATAGTGCTTGCATCTACTTCTCAGGTCTGCTTTGCTTTTCATTTAGTGCCTTTTTGAGATGATACATTTCTAAGCCATACATTTACAATTATAGATTTCCTCTAAGTGCTATTCTAGCTCTGTCAAACAAAATTTGGCATACATTATTTTTATCATTCAATTAAAAATATTTTCTAATTTTTATTACAATGCATTTTTGACTGATGCATTACTTAGAACTTCTTGATACTTGCATAGGTATTTCTTAGTATTCCAAACCATGGGAGATATTTTATTTATAGTTTATCCTTCATTAATATATTGATTAATAGTAGTGTAATTGCTTTTTTAAAAAAATCATACTTGTCTGATTCAATTCTAAAAGTTTTTGAGATGTGCTTTTCAGTCCAGTATATGGTCAAGGTTTGTAAATGTGCCACGTATATTTGAAAGTAATGTATAATTTAAAGCTACTAGGTACAATATTCTAATCTGTCCTTTAGGTCAAAACTGTTCATTATCTTCCTCAAATCTTCTTTTACATCCTAACTTATTTCTAACCTTCTTGACTTTTTATCAGAATAAATATCTCTTTTCACATAAAGTCAAATATTTTATTTTCCTAATAAAATAAGTTTCATCCACCTTAGAGATGCGTTATTGAAATCTAAAAAATATTGGAATAAGACAGATATTTATTGAAAGAATGTAAGTTCACATATTTCCACATACACTTATGCCACCAAGTTATAAATTGTTTTTACATAATAGCCTTAGATTAAAGAAGAGTAAAGTTTTAATATAAGTGGTACACTTGAATCTATTTAGATCCACTCAACCAGTTTTTACTCCTGGCCCATCATAATATTATTTACCACAGAGCAGTTAGGGAAATTCTTTAAAATATAGAATACCATATTTATCTGAATTTTAGATAGTGAATAATGTTTATCAAAGTATGAAGTATGAACTGTGGGATAGTCTTGATATACTTACACCAAAACATTGTTTGTTGTTTATCTGAAATTCAAATTCAACTGGGCATCATGCATTTTTATTTAATATATCTGGGAACCCTAAATCTGATGCTCCTCTTCTGCTTAAAATTCTCCAGTGACTTTTCACATCACAGAGAGAAATGCCAAAGTATAAAATCAACTATGGGCATGGCACTATATGCCCTCCCCTTGGACTAACTCTCTGATTCCATTTCCTATAACATCAACATTATATTACTCTGAAATATCTACAGTGACATCCTTGCTATGCCTGTGGAACACTAAACACACTTCCATCCCAGGACCTTGCCATTTTCACCCTCACTTCATGCACATGCCTCTTCAAATCTGACACTTTTTAAGAAATTCCCACCCCGATCAACTTACATAAAATAGTAACAGTCCCTATGCTCTGTCTGTTACACCCTTATTCTTCTTTGATATATTTACCATTTGATGCTATTTAATTTTTGTTGTTTATTTCCTGCCCCTCATCCTTTGGATTTAAGCCTAATTAAAGCGAAGTCTTAGTACTTTATTTTTTTACTATTGCATATAAAACTGTGCTAACATATAGTGGAACTCAATATGTATTTGTAGAATGAATAAATGGAGTAAACAATTGCCTTCCCAGAAGGTTACAGATTTATTATGTATAAGATTGCCTTCCAGTGTTCTATCATCCTGAGCATTGTGTATGCACATCGAAAGGATTTTATCAAGATAATTTACATGATTTAAAAGGTCATTTCAACCAAAATTATATTTAAACCAATTAGAAAGGTTATTACTCATTTAGATGGGATAGGCATCATCTATTTTCCTGTCCTTTTATGCTTTATTTACAAATTATTTAAACAAATAAGCAAGAGGTATTAAAATTAATGTAGTTATTCTACTAGATTAGTGTTAAAGTGATTAAGAATTTTTATGAATTGCTTTGAAATTTACCCAGGCACAATTATTTCGACACTTAGAAATATTGTTCTAAAGCTGAATATAAACTTTTATGTTTTTCTTTTCTAACCAGAAGGTTAACATGAGGTTCTTATTAGAATGCATTACAAAATGATGTATTTAAAGTCAGAAGCACATGTAATTCCACCCCCTGCTAACCATGACAACTGACCACACAAGTCCAGTGATACCTGATCATTACAACTTTAGGAGCTACTCTGAGGTCTGGTTAGAGTCCCAAAGGGCTCATTCAGATCACACTCACAAGTTAAGTTATAGAACATAAAGCATAACATAGTTTCTGAGTTGTTGTGCCCAGTGGTTTATAACCTCAGCTACACATTCCTGGTCCTGTACTTAAACAGTCAGACCCTGGTGTTCATCCAGATTAATCAACATAGGCCTCCCCTTTCCTTGATGTGGGTTTCCCTCTTGGGAATTCAAGGAACTTTCTTCCCATAGGGCATGAATCAGAAGCTTCCCATTCATAAAAATGGTTCTAAGAATATTGAGGGAAAGAGGTTCAGGTCTTGATCACCTTCTTCCCATAGTCTCCTTGACTGTTGCAAATGTGCACACAACCTAGCTGTTTAACATCGCCATTCCAGGATTAGGGGAATGCCTTTGTTAGCCCATAAATGTGTCATCATTCTATTCCCTAGGGAAATGGGCACCTCCATCTTTGGCATTTGCACAGCTAGAAAAATGTCCCTTCAAATGTATCCTGAGTAGCAAAACTGTGGGCCAAGTCTGGTCTATATAGAGAAACATATATCATAATGAAGCATAATTGAGAAGAAATGTAAGTACAATTTTATTCTTTTAAAAATAGTTACTTTAATTTGATATCAATTCATATATTTTTAGCAGTATCTAAAAGCTGACTTAAAATTTGTACATGAAAATGAAGATTAAAGTTTATTGCTGGTCCATTAGCAGTATACAGACTAGAATATGTTTAGAAGTATTTCTATAGATTTTGTGTAATCAAATTATTGTAATTATTAAAATGCTGGGTACATTAAGAAGGGGAAAAACAGAATTGCCTACTCATTTGGCACTATGAGTCTTCTCTAAAATACAATATTTATTTTAAACAAAAGTGCAATGGAAAACCTTGTTCACATGTGACTTTGTAATATCCTTACAATGACTGAACAGCATCATATTGTAAAATATCAATTGTTCTACTGTCAAGAAGAACTCAGTGGTTTAAATGCTTACAGAATTTCTAAATGCATTATTCACAACAGCAAAAAGGTGGACGCTTTGCTAGCATCCATCATCAGATGAATGGATAAATAAAATGCACTATATCCATACAGTGGAATATTATTCAGCTGTATAAATGATGTCCTGATACATGTGACAACATGAATTGAAGACATCATGTTGCGTGAAATAAGCAGACACAAAAGGATATATATTGCATGATCTCACTGAAATGAAATAATTAGCATAAGTAAATTCTTAAAGCCAGGGACTGAGGAAAGGTAAGGGAATGGGAAGTTAATGCTTAACTGATACAGAATTCTTTTTGAGATGATGGAAGAATCGGTAATAGATGGTGGTCATAGCAGTACATCATTGCAAATATCATCAAACCATTGAATTATATGTTTGAATGTGGTTAGAAGGGGAAATTTTAGTTTCCATATGTTACTAGAATGATGTTTTTTGAACAAAAACATAGGATTGTACAACACAAACAGAGAACCCTATTGGAAACTATGGACTAGAGTTAATTGCATAATAATTATATTAGTTCCTCAATTGTAACAGAGATACCATAATAATGCAAAATGTTAATAGGGAAGACTGTGTGTATGAGGGCAAGTATATGGGAACTCTGTATTTTCTGCGTGGTTTTTCTCCAAACCTACAACTTCTCTAATAAGAATAAATTTAGAAAATTTAAAAGCTAGCTTCAAAGAAGATTGGTTAGTTAAGTAACTTCTGAAAGTCTCAAGGCTCTCAATTACTGGATTTTGCTTTATTTTGCAGAGATGTATATAGACAGATATATAAAGCCTAATGTATAATAACTTGTCTGGCATGTATAAAATCAATGAATGAATCCAAAGCAGTTCATTTCATTCTGCTACAAATTGAAGAAAAGTAAACTGACATGAACTGTAATTAAATTTAAGGCAATGTTCTGCAATGCATGTTCTGCTTCTGAAGAATAAATAAGCAGCAGCTTGTAAAATGTGACAATCTCTTCCTCTTGAAAGAGCAGCAGAAAATCTCTTGAAAAGCAGAAAATCACATGAATGGAATAAGTTTTTAAAAATCTATGAACAAATATAAACTGCAATTTGAGCAAGCAGGATAAATAATGTAGTACAGATTTCTGCATGAATAATATAGAAAGTATGTATTCCACAATTTTTTTCTTATAAATAATCAAATATAATACACAGTATTCAATTATTATAAAAACTGTAAACTCTATACTTCATCCTATCAGAGGCAGAAAGCAATGCCAGAGCACACAATATTCAACATAAAGTCTGATATAATCTCTAACAGAGCTCAATACGTAATGCTACTAAATAGTTAATTTATTTTCAGATTAAATCTGCTGCAATGGTCTCAAAATGAAGTACCATATATGAAATCTTAACCCATCTTTTATTTGAACTGTTTCAAACTGAGTCACTTTTCTCTGATTAAAGCCTTGGCAACCACCACTGAGGGCTTACTTTCACACATCACAGAATCCAGGAATTGTACTGTTTTGAAGCTTACTCAGGGTCTGCCAAATAATTTTCATATTTCATTTCATAGGATGAATGAGGTCCAGAAGACCTAATTAAGGATCATTAACTTTTCTGATCCATGCTGCTTCTGTTGAAAAACTTTTAAATATAAAAATAATGATAATAAGAGAGAGGAGTTGTCAAACTGACTACTCCTGTCTCCTGCTGGCAAGCTCCAGTAGGATGCCACATCACTAAAATAGTCTAAGTCTTGCCCAGGGCAATGTCAGCTTATCAAATATTTTCCATTGTTTTCCCTTTTGTGTAAAAGCTACACTAACTCCCTACCTATCAGGCTTTGGCCATCTGAAAATGCAACCAACAGTGCAAACCCAGGAAATAAGGACACTAAACCGAATTAAAAAGCTGCACCCAAACCTGAAAACTTGCCTCTATGGAGGATCTCATATGATGGTTATTCAGAATTTATTTACTTTTCATTTCTACACCATCATAACTATCAGAAATAACTATTTCTTATGTGGCAGAAAACACACAATGACAATTTCGCAAAGAACGTTTGAGAAATCAGAAATGTGGATAGACAGATGTAGTTTCTCAGTATAGCACAATCATGTCAAAATAATACTATAAATTATCCAGAAGGTATTACTTCGCTTTGGCATATCTTTTTTTTCCTTTTTTTTCTTTTTTTTTTTTAACATGGGCAGGCACCGGGAATCGAATCCGGTCCTCTGGCATGGCAGGCAAGCATTCTTGCCTGCTGAGCCACCGTGGCCCGCCCACTTTGGCATATTTTTATTCAGAAAGTGGAAAAACATGCTTCAAACATTTTATAAGCATTTCTGAATATGGCTAAATTTCAGATTGATATAATTGTGAAATTTTCTCTACAAAAATAATCAACAAAAGATCACTTCATCCTTATGGTTGTTTTTTTAAATGAGGAGTAATTCCCTATGGGAGTTTTTTTGTTGCAAAAAGTTGGGTTTCTAAGTAGCCTGTAGGATATTTAAAGTGTGAAGAAAATCGTTTCAGTGGATTTGCACAAGACTAGAAATAAGAAATAATATTTATGACATATGTTTCCTCCTTAGATAAGTAAGTTAGTCACTAGGCACCTGTAAAGGAGGTGGATTTTCTACCTACATTGGAGAAGTACTATAAACAAGAACTGAATAACTTCCTATAATGGGTTGTTTTAATTTGGAATTAAAAACATAAAGTAGTGAAATCCAAAGTGTTTGTGTTCAAATTCTAAATACTAATTTTTCTAATTTACATAAATTTAATTATAATATAAAGAGAAAAAAATTGTACTAGCATCTTTCCACTTCCTTTCTGTACAGGCCATTGCATCCTCTACTCACCTGTTTGGCCCCACAATAAGCTGATGAATATATAAAAGCAGAACTTAAGTGTACCTTGAAATATATCCTTAGGTCACAGCTATAATTTTTAAACATTTTGTGGAAAAATTTAAAAACATCTGAATATCAAATTTTGTCTAGGATCAGGAAGACAGAATCAATGACTCAACATTTTAATGCAATATATTTACTCTGTCATAAAAATATTTTTTGCTTTTAAAAATGTCTGATATAGGAAAAAATAATCCTCCCCTCAAAAATCACAAAAAATCTTTTAGCCAAGGTAGACAATGATTTGATGTTACCAGAATGAATAAAAATACAAAAAAATACATTGGTCGGTAAGAATGAATATTTTCTTGCATCTTCCAACTCTCATAGAAATATGGCTGAAGAGGGAATAGGGAAGACAGCAAAGCTCAACCAAAAATCCCGAGAAACCCTGGAGTCATGTAATTCGTGTTTTAGGGAGGAAAAACATTACTTTCCATGGCACTAACACTTTGAAATAGAAGGCTATGGGAACGTTTTGTCACAAGGGAGGAGTCATAAGATCAAGACTATTTAAGTGTTCTGGGCATATTCTCTATTCATCAGAAGAAGGATATTTGTAGTTGCATGTTCCTCTTGATTTTTCTTTGGGAGTCAGATGCTCCACATGGGACTATTATGCTTTGTACATATCGAAGAAAAGATGATTCTGCATTGCTTTAAAAATTCAATGAAGCCTAAATAACAATAACTTAAGAAAAAATTCATTCTAAAGTGAAAATAGTTTTTGACCTTATACAACATTGTCAAATTTCCAGTATCAGGAAGCGATCATCATTCTCAGCATGATGCCATATATATTTTGCCAGGTTCAGTGTTCCAAGTATTATTATTATTATTTTTTTTTTTGCAGAAGGCAATTTTGTCATTTCATGTGCTTAAGAAACTTGGCCCTTTGGGACTGAAAAACTTTTACTTTTAAGTTAACTCTTGGTTCACTTGGATTCTAAACAAAAACTGCATGTGAGAAACAGTGAAAAAATAATATAACGCCACAAAATACTATGACACTCAAAAAAAGTCTTGCATGTCAAAGTTCTTTAAACAAGTACAAAGTCCTGTACAAATGCTTCAGTTTGTTAAGATCACCAGTAATGATAACAAATGTATTTACTTCAAGATTTTAATATTGCCAAGACAACATAAGATATCATAAATATGAGTTACAAGATTACCAGAAAATATTAAGAATGTTAAAATGAACAATTTGTTTTATTGTTATGGCATCCTTTGATTAAATAATGATTAGGTTCCCAAGAATTAGCAAAGTTGAATTTAAAGGAATTCCTGAAAACAAACATCAAGTTAAGAGATAGATCAATCAAGACAAAATAATTTCCAACTTATTTCTTTTTTAATATTGCATAATATAAGTATTAAAATTTTAAGAAAAAGTGAATATTTGAAAAAGATATGCAGGAAGTAGCAAAATGATTCACTGGAATGTTCTTTTGAAATGCTGTTGGTATTAGTTACCCATAACTTACCTAGATAATAGACATTTTTCAGGAAAAATATTTGCCTTAATACATTATGTCATAGAATTACCACTCTCTTTGATGTTGGAAGCATTCTTACATATTGCTAAATGCATATGGATTTTGGCAGTAAGAAGTTTACTTTTGAATCTGTCTCCTAACATACATATTTATGTGGTAGGCAGCCTCTAGGATGGCCCACAGTGAACCCAGCCTCCTGGTATTTTAGTCCTTGTGAATTAATGCACTCCTTCTGAGTGTAGGCAGGACATACTGACTAAAGTACAGAATATGGCAGAAGTTATGAGATGTCACTGCTATACTATATTACAAAAAGACTTTGGTTTCTGCCTTGGTTGCCCTCTCTCATTCTTTTGCTTGCTTGTTATGGAAGAAGCCAGCTGCCGTGTTGTGAATTGTTCAGCCAAGAACCAGTGAGCACTTGAAATTTGCAAGCAATGTGGGAATAAGCTTGGAAGCAGATAGGTCATTCCCCATGCAAGCCTTGGAATGTCTTTTATTTCTGGCTAGATAATTTGATCTTGAGCCAAAGGCATCTGAGTAAGTCATGCCCAGATTCTTTTTCTTTTTTTTTTTTTTAAATCTTTTTTTTTTTGTTTAATTTGCATATGGGCAGGAGGCACCAGGGATGGAACTCCAGACCTCCAGCACGGCAGGTCGGAGCTCTGCCTGCTGAGCCACGGCAGCCGCCCCATGCCCAGATTCTTGATCACAGAAACTGACATGATAAAAGATTGTTGTTTTAAACTACTGTTTAGGTAATTTGTTCATCAGTAATTATTATGACAAAGGAGATAAGCTTTTGTTATCTTCATCTGGGGCAGTTTGAAATATTTATTGCTACTTTACATTTAAAAAAAAACCTGAATCCTATTTTTCCAAGTTCAAGTGGATAGTCACTCAAATAATTTACTAAAATGAATGTTCACAACAGTAAACAATTATCAAATGATTGAGAATTAATTAAAAACTAAATACATTTTTTATTACTGTTTATTTCTGTGAAGAAGACAATAGCTCTTAGATAAGCTCCAAAACACATAATGGATCTACCAGGACAGAAATTTATTTCTTGTGAAATAAAGTCCAATATGGCTATCCTGGTTGGTGGGTGATTTTCCTCTAAGCAAAGATGTAAGGAACCAGGCTCTTTCAATTTCTGCCACCATCAATAAATGATTTCTAAAGTCACCATCCTCATTTGTATTAAGCTAGTGGAGAAGAAAAAGAGAAGAAATATCTACTTCTTTATCTAACTTGGAGTGGAAATGCTGCATATCTCCTCAACTCATATTAAGTTGGGAAGATGTAGTCATAGTTCCCTCTAAGTGAAAGTGTGCAGCTGAACAATACAGCTTTTTACTAGTCATTCACTTCCCTGATGGCATTTTTAGTAAGGAAAGCATGCATCTTCGGTCTGCTGTTCTGGATACACATATTTCCAACTACCAAAAGAAATATGTCCCTCCCCACGCCAAATACAGAAACCCAGAGCATAAAATGATCAAAACTGAATTCAAAAATTGTTAGGCTTCATGTTAATATAATAACAAAAGAGTGATATTATTGCACTAACAGAAAGAGGAAACAAGATTTTATGACTAATAATCATTTTTTACTTTCAACTTGCAGTATTAAGATGTTCTTAGATTGCGTTCCATGAACTTGCATGGTTTTCAATTTTTGTTTGAGTATTTTAAGTCTCCAAATTAAATGAAGCCTAGAAAATGCTATTAAATTAAATGTAGGCTTTTAGAAATGAACCAATATGGAAAACAGTAAATACCTAGTTAGTGAAGATGATTAAACATAAATTTTGTTAGTACTTGATGTATACATGATGTAATTTGGTCATAAAAACAATAGTTTAATTTGGAATTATATTATTTACTAGATGTGGACTTCTATTGTCTCTTTATAAGATTGAAGTTCCTGTGAAATTCATTTTGACTGAATCTTACCAGTAATATCTCACTGTCATCCCCTTACAACAGGCTTGCCATCCAAGACCATGAAAGCTAAGATGGAATTAGTGATAAGTTAAAACTCTGACTTTATGAATTAAGGAATAAATGATCTCTCATTAATGGATAAAATGATAAAATTAATAATTATAATATTTTAAGTGGAAGCTACAACAGTTTATATCAGACTAACCCTGCCACCAGAAACAATATAAAGGATGGAGAAAAAATATAAAACAACTTGAAGACATTTGAGAGCAGAAAAGCCTTAGGACTCTATTACTTCATAGAAAGAATAAGCATGTAGGGTGCATGGGTGGTTCGTGGTAGAATGCTCGCCTTCCATGCAGGAGATCTGGGTTTGATTCCTGGCCCATGCACCTAAAAAAAAAGAAGAAGAAGAAGGAGCATGTAAATTTCCATTTTCTCTACAGCTTTGTCCTTGAGGATATTTTCCAAGTCAAGCAGTGGAAAACTAGAATGTAATTTGAAATTAAAGGATGGAGGAGCCAGGTCTGAGACTGCTTAAGTGATTAGGACTTGGGGGGGGGATAAAATTCCAAGAGAAGAAACCACAATATAGTAGATGGACTTTAAGGTGGTCACCATTGCCCCTGCTTCCTGATATTCATGCCCATGTGTAATCCCCTACCTTTGAGTGTAGGCAGAGTCTGGGGCTTTTATTAAACCAAGAGAATATTGCAATGGTGATAGTAGTCATTTCCATGATTCTGCATAAGATTGCAGCTTTCATCTTGCTAGGGGTATCTCTTCTTTACTGGCTTTAATGAAGTAAGAAGCCACTTTGGAAAGGCCAAAGAATTGAGGGCAGCCACCAGCCAATGACGATCTAGGAGGTGAGGGTCATATCTGGTCAATAGCAAGCAGAAAATAGGCCATGAGCCCTACAACAGCAATGAACATAAACTGTTAACAATCACATGAGCTTGGAAGTGGATTCTAGCCCATTTGAGCCTTGAATTGTAACCACAACTCTAGCTGCTGCCTTGATGGAGCCATGTGAAACCTTAGAGCAGAGAACCTAACTAAGCTGTCCACAGGCTCCTAACCCACAGAAACAGTGAGATGATAAGTGTTTATTGTTTTAAATCAATGAGTTTATAGAATGTTATTACACAGCAATAAATAATATACACAGAAAAGGAGTCCAAAAATCTGCTCATAAATTTCCTTCACATTAGTTTCCTTCCTCCTTTTCTTTAGTGAGCCAGATAGTAAACATTTCAGGATTTGAAGACTATATGACATGCTACAACAACTCAATTTAGCAGTTGGGAGAAAGTCATTGACAATACATACATAAGTGTGGACTGTATTCCAATTTTACTTTATTTACAAAAGCAGGTGGTGGAGGCATTGTTTCCAGGTCTAAAGAAACCAGCTAAAAGATATAAATTGTCAGACTAAATAAGAAGCAATGGCTCACTATATACTGCCTATGAGAAACACACATTAAATATATATAGATATAAAATAAAGAACAAAAAACATAAATCACACAAAGACTAACCAAAAAAAAAAAGGTGAGAGAAGCTGTGTTAATTTCAGACAAAATAAATTTCAGGCAAAGGAAAACTGTCAGGGAAAAAGGCAGACATTATATAACAATAGCAAGTTATTTCTTCAAAATGATATCGCAATTCTAAATATGCATGCATCTAACAACAGAGTTTCAAAACACACGAGGCAACAATGGAAAGGAGAAATAGACAAATCCACAATTATACTTAGAAGCATCAACACTACTCTTTTTGATAGAATAAGTAGGCAGAAAATCTTCAAGGATACAGATGACCTGAATGGCACTATCAACCAACCTTACTAACATTTACATAATAAACCACACAACATCAGAAAAATATTCTTTATTCTCAAGGTCGTACAGACCATTCACCCTAACAATGTTAAGGATCATAAACTTTTAAAAATTTTAAAATCCAGGGATCATATCAATTATTTTCTTGGTCCATAACAGAGTTAAACTACATATCAATACAAGAGAGGAGCACGGTAAATCTCCAAATATTTATAAAAACTTAGTAGTCCATTCCTAAACAGTAAATGAGTCAACAAGGAACAAATAAGTAAACTAAAACATACTTTAAAATAATAAATTTGAAAATGCCACAAAGATTTAAAGCCGTAAGTTTAGAAGAAAATTTATATTAAATGTATGTATTTAAGAAGAAGATCTAAATTAGTAATCTGACCTTTCACCTCAAGAGACTAGATAATGAAGAGCAAATTATACTTAGAGCAAATAGAAGGAGAGGAATAATGACTATTACAGAAGAAAGCAATGAAATTTAAAATAGAAGAAATGAAATTTAAAACAGAAAAACAATAGAGAAAATCAAGAAAATAAAAAAACTGATTGATAAACCTCTAAACAGGCTAAAAGAGCAGGGAAGTAAGACAGAGAAAGAGAGAAATTGCCAAAATAC